>VYZW01001229.1:118129-261370 GCA_013401315.1 Balaeniceps rex | reverse complement strand
GTGTTCACCGCATGTGACTTAGAATATTAATTGTCAGCATTCAAACAGATACCGTTCTGTGCCACATGAATTTTAAGCTGTGAGTTCCCTTCGTCTTGAATGAGTTTAAACATACATGTACATAGCTATCTGCATATCCTTTTTTAATATTATCTTACAAGCCGCACTTCTTAACCATTTTGTCTTTTGGCGTCTAACAAATCTGTGCTCTTAGTATTAAAAATCCTGATGCCACTCAAGTTTCTAGGAATTTTGCCACTTACTGAAATAAATAAGTGACAAAAAAAGTGGAATAAGGAATAAAAGTGTTCTCCCAGAATATAGAACTTAATAAAAACTGCAGAAGTTAATGCTGGACTAATCACTCATTTGCTGCTCTAAAATGAGAGTAGTAAGGTAAGCTTTCAGTGGTCTCTAACTACAAGTAATACTTCAGTAGGGAAGTATTCACTTGACTGCTACATCCAGAGACTCAGTAAAAAGTCTTAAATTACTCTAGAATCAGTCATCTCTTAATGTTTTTTGTCTTTATGTTGCTTGGGATTTTATTTTCTCAGTGTTTGCTAAATATATTTAATTAGTTTATATATGTAAATGTAATTTAAAGTTGCTTTTGTAACTTTCTTAGGTCATTAAATACGTTGTGGGGAAAAAAAAAAGATAATAGGGCAATGCTTGGATATCATCATTGTTTTCCTGTACTTGGATGCAATTTAGACTTGTCTCTGTGGAATTTTGAAATGCCTGCGCAAAGAGCAATTATGATCAATTATTGCAGTTACGATCAATTATAAAAATATTTGAACAGGAAGGTTTCAGTAAACTAGTCAGTCTCTTCAGGTATCATAAAACCAATCGGGTCGGTTGAAGTTACCGGAGGGAGAAAAATGAAGAAAATTCAAGACATCTGAAATTCCAAAGCTCTGCCAGCTGCCTCACTACAGAGACTAACTAACAAACTAGATTTTAATCTCACCGCAGTCAGTTGTCAGGGCCGTTTGTTAGTACACCACTGCGGTAGCTGTGCCAGTTCATGCAACAATGGGAATCCTTCGGTCTTGACTCAGTCAAAATTTAGTGCAACTTTTGTCTGGATAATGGCTGCACAAGATGATGATCCGAGAGGTTTAGCTTCCTGTCAGCTAGGCAGGGATTTTAATCATGGTGTCTTTTTCCGATGTTAACTAACAATTATGGATTTAAAACTTGTTCTAGGTTTGTATACTACTCCTGTTCCCTACTCAGGGTCTAAGCCAGTTATCACCAAAGTCTTTTTATTGGCTTTAATGGGTTTAGAACCAGGTCCTTTACCAAGTGCCTGTATCTGTCCTTGTTAATGATTGCTGCAAGCCCCCGACTTTGCTGGATCACGGAGGTGGAAGTGAGGAAGACTTTCCACTGGAGAAGTGAGTGCTGTCTGCTCTAAATTCGCTCACTGAGCCAGCAATTCAGAGGTTATCTTGCTCACCTACCATCGTTGTCGTCACTGTTGGCTCTAGCCTGCGCACATTCCAAGGTTGAAGTGTATGGCTGCTGAGGCAGGATTTGTTTATCACTTTGTCGTGGAATTTGTGCTGTATTTTCAGAGCCCAAGTTCTTGACCTCCTCTCTCCTGTCCAAGAAGGCTGTATTACTTCAAAGTCTTTTATTGATTTTTTTTTTTTTCCTCATTCTCCTCAAGAGGATCAAAAAAGTTTGACAAGCTGCAATGTCTGTTTGCAAAATACAATTATTTTGCAGAACACAAATTAGCTCATTGATTGAAGAGGGTTAGTGTCTCACTGGACAGTAGAGTACACTGTTGTGAAGAACTTTGTTGGATAAATTTTAGAAAAATAAATACTGTGAAATGGTTCACATCTATTGTAACTATGTTGAAGACTCCTGATGCTATCTTCTCTTCAGGTGACTTTGCTGTACTTGCCTTTCTATGTTGATAAGGGGTGGGAGCTGTCAGGCAGCTATCCAAATAAAGCTTGGGACACTAGTTTTTGAGTTCGTATCCTTTAAAGTTTTGTCCTGGAAAGGGTTTTTACAGTGGCTTTTCAAACAGCTTCAACCTGAGGCAAAAATCTCATGGAAGATAGCGGGAATATTGCCTTGACTTCACTAATACTCATGTTTCATGCCAGAATTTGAGGGGAGGTACGATTTCCTGATACTTTTCTAAATAAAATTTTCTCATACATACTGATTCTCAAGAGGCTAGAACTGTTCCAGTTCTCTTTCCCTCGCATCAGAAGAGCTATACTGTGTATTAATTAACTTACTATGAAATAAAATATTGAATACAGTGTGATTAACTGTACAGCTGATAATAAAAACCGAAACAACTTCCAGTGTTACAAAATGAATTCCTTTCTAGGGTAGAGAAACACATGAGAAGAGCTATTGTATGAAAGGTCGCATCTGCCTCCTTAGCAAAGGTGACTGCGCTGTGGGAAGTACTGTTTTTCTCAATTCAGAGAGGCTATTCATTTCTAGATGTTATTAATTCATTACCTAATCTACCAGAATTTCTTTTTTGCAATAAATTACTTAAAAACTTATTTAAAGCAATGATGCTGAGCATCACGAGAGCAGTGCTAGCTTTGTGTAGTTACCTTTGCAAGCACATGAGTATACATGGAGGATATGCTTAAATTAATGCAAGCCTGGAAGTTACTTGTAGTCAAAAGGCTAAAGAAATGTTACAGGTGAAATATTTGTCACTTAGGTGCCCCAAGATACGAGGAACTGAGCTAAATGGTTTTTCCACAGAATTCCTAGTAAAGGTGAGGAGAAGAATTACGGAGTTGCCTTTTTTTCTCTCCTAAAATATCTTAGTAGTAATCTTACGTGAGCTGTTATCCCGGTGAAGTTCTACACCACCGTAGTCTCCTAAATAGCTGGTGGCATCACTGCTGAGGCCAGTAGCGGTGACAGGATTTTAATAAGTTACAAGAATAAATTTGAAACCAGGCTTAAAAGTTCAATAGGGATAAATAGGGAGAACAAGGTACTGAGCGAAATGGCCGCTTCACAACTGGGAAGAGGTGGAAGATGAAAGCCCTCGCTGTGGGGCTGAGCTCAGGGAAATAGGAAGGTGTTGGTTGACTCAGTACAGGGAAATGCTTAAGTATCTTGAGGTCTTCGATGCTGTCATTGGGATCTTTCCACCTGAAGGCTCCTAAGGTTTAGACTCGGTGGTAGCTTTTACTGGTAGAAATGGCAAAGTAGCAAGTACCAAGAAAGTTTCTGCCTGCACTAAGCAGAAAGCCGACACGGTTTTCAGTGCCGTGAATGTTCATATTTAAGCTGTGCTGCAGTAAGAGCTAATTGTAAGAGTTGTGGTGTTGATTTTGTGGTGGGTAGGACAGAAGTACAGTATTGTAACAGACTGAGGATTGTGTATGGAGGAGTCTTCGAAATCCTCTACTCAACCGCTTTGGTTCAGTTCAGTGAAGTCATTGATTTATTCATGACACCACCTCTTGTAACACGTGCGGGTTTTGGAACTTAGCTTTATGTTCAACTGTGCTTAACTTGTGAGAGCGCAAATAAACTGGTCTTTCTCTGATTCACAGAGTTAAAAATCAGCACTATCCAGTCTGTCACGTGGAGGGAGTTAAAGTACTGTTAGTGATGTTGTGCTGAAATGTAATAGCAAAATAATTGCATGACTTGCTTCATGTGCCCAGTCCTTTTAAAGCCTCTTTTTATTAAGAGTTGCTTCTTTTTTACTCGGCAGCCTCAAAATGGTCGTTCAAACTAATGTTCACTGTGCATACATTTATAGAGAACAGAAAAAACAAGCCAGGTAATCAAGCAGCTCTCGTTTATAAGAGCATAAACAGGGAAGAACTCGATTCTCTTTCCACCTGGCTGGAAAAAAGCTCTCAAAATAATCCAGAGGGTCAAAGGGATCTCTCGGGGAAGGGGGCCCCTTTTCTTTGACTGCCACCTTGGCTGCAGGCTTGCTCCCCTTCCTTGCTAATCGCGGTGTCACTCAACAGGAGATACTCCGGTTCCTAAACCCGCAGGAAGGCCCAGCTGTAATCTGACAGCTCCGAGTAGCTGATGCAGAAAGGTGAGGCCGCAGGACATCGGCTCCTTTGTCACGGTCACACACATACAGCTTGCTCGGTGAGCTGCTCTAACTCTAAAAGCTTCTGCCCGGTCAGGCTGAACTAATTGCAGAAATCTGGGAAAACACATGGATTTGGAAGAACTCAGTGTACGGAGCCTGCATTGATGCCATTGCTCAAGTAATTTGAGCGCGGCGATACGATTTGTATGATCCAAGACATCTGAGCGCACTCGCTATGCTCTTTTTTCCCTCTGCTGCCCCGTGCGCCAGCAGCAGAGCAGCTCTCCGTGCGGTTCGCCTGCTGGGCTGAAAGAAACATGAAAGCTGCTGATTCGAAACACGCGGGGAATTGATTTTCCTGGATGCATGGTCTAAAACGTCTGATAGATAGAGATAAGGAGGTTGTCGTTAGTATGTTGTGTTACGAGATGCACAGCGTATATATTTCTGAAATCATGTACTTCAGAAACAAGGTAACTTGTTAAACCACAGCGTCGCCACTTAAAAGCTGCCCGTGTGCCCATGTATGTTAAATGAATTTCTTTCTTGAGCTAGCACCTCGTGGACGCTGATAACGACCCCTGCCTTTGGTAGCAGATGAATGACAGAGCTGCCCTGTTAGCATCGCAGCAGGGATGTGGGAGGCTGGCTGATGGAGGAGGGCGAACCCAATCTGCGTGAATTAACTGGCGAGTGGGTAATCGAGGGCTGAAATACCTCATTTGACCCAAAATGGAACATCCCGTGTATGGATATTTTTGCATATTCATTCTTCTAGCAAAACAGGACAATTTCACACAAAGTTGTCAAACATTTCTGGATTTTTTTTTTCAAGTTTCCTTGCACAAAGCTAAAATCCATACACAATTACCGATGTTCTCTCTGAATCGCTGTTTTTTTACCACGTACGCTTCAATATTTATTTTTTTACTTGAGCTGTCCCTATGCACATCAAAGTCATGGTCAGGAAAACACTCTGGTTGAAGCTTCTCTCTTAAATGGCAGAATTTTACACTGGTTTCGGTAGGAAACCCATAGAGATAACCCAAAGCTTGAAAAGTTGCATTTTCACAGCTTGCATCTCCATAGCTTTCATGGCTCTTGACGAAGTCTCGCTGAGTGCAAACACTACCAGTGCTCTTGAGTTCGCCAGGTCCTGTTGAAACCACGGTATCCTCCTGTTATCGTGGAGCCTGGCTTCGTTATTAACTCAGGCCAACACTAGGGCTATGAGGCAAAATAAGGCAGCAGTGAATTATTTCCTAAGGAAGAGATGCTCACTGCAGGGGGTTGGACTAGGTGACCTCTAAAGGTCCCTTCCAACCCAAAGCATTCGATGATTCTATGAAGACAAGGCTGAAAGCATCAGTGCTGCTGCTCCAAGACTGGCTTTTGGGGGAAAAAAACCCAAAACCCTCGGTAGCTTATACTCACATGGTGGCTGTAATGTTTTCCCTTTTAGTATCAACACTTCACTGTATGTCGTTGTGCTAATTGGGTGCGGTTCTATGGGTTTGGGGTTCTTATAGCTTGAAAAAGCATCGGATGGGATGGTGCTGCTTGTGCCTAGGTGTGCTGTGAAACGGAACGTGGGGGTTGGACCGAAAAAGCATCCTCTGTGCAGTTACTATGTCGGGAACGAGCACTAAGGTTAGTCAGAATTTCCAGCAGAGGAGACTAATTACAGATAAGATATTAATACAGAGTAAAATTCCTGCCCTTTATTTTAAGCGATGACCTTTCCTCTTAAAGCATGACTTCAGCAGGGCTAACTAATTTTAATTGCAATTAGAGTGGTGAGGCATTGAAGTTTTAAACCTGCTATTAAAACCATTGGCCAAAGAACTTCCGTCAGCAATCGAGACCTCAGCTACACCTGAGCACTAATTGCTGCCACTGATACGACCTGGATTTTTTTTTTTTTTTTTCTGTTTTAAACTTTCAGGGGCAGTTGGTCAGCTGTTTTAAATGATTTCATCGAAGCCAGCAGACCTAATTTCCCCCAAATAAAGGTACAGCTCATGGTGCTTGAAGGCATCAAGGAAGATGAAATGCGTGCGTGCTTTCTGCTCCGAGCAGGTCAGTTGGAGCCTTCCATGCCCTTACGTTTCCGTGCAGGCTGGCACTTGCATAGGGAAACTTCTCCCTAAATCTGGAAGTTGTCCAGGAGCTACATGCCCATATGCACACGGACACCCCAGGCTCGCAGCAGCTGCTCGGTGACAACAATAACATCTTGTATCGGCCGCAAGAATAAGTTATGTGTTGGCTTCTTCATCGGCTCCTGCTCTATTATAATTCTCTTTGTTCCCAGGGGAACAACGGCGTCTGACAGCCGCCTTTGTCGGGAGCAGGTCTTTGCCAGGGGATGCACGCAGCGGCGATGGTATATACGGTTTAGAGATGCAAAGTTTATTTTTGCCGTGTGAGGGTTTTCGGTGCCCTGTTAACGTGCAGGGTTTAACCTCAGGGTGTGTGCGCCAACACGCGCCTTACCGGGTGCCTGAGACCGGATCGTTCGCTCGTGATCGCGTCCTAAACGTTACACAAAACCGCTTAAAATAGCAAATTCTAGCAGCAGCAAAGCTGGATTTGCTGCAAGATGCAAAGGAACCCCATTTTCCAGTCAAACAGACCCCCCCTCGCCCGCTGCTGGGGGGAGGCAGGTTTTCGGCAGGGGGCAATCGGGGCTCAGAGCCCTGCGGCTGCTCCCCCCCCGCCATGATGCCCTGCTCGTCCTCCTGCGGTGGGGCCTCTTCCACTGAGCTACTGAACTAATCCTGCCTCTGCTGAGGGGATTTGGGCGATGTTCTGTCACCTCGACGTGGGTAAGGTGTGTCTGCGAGATGCTCCTGGCCTTGGGGATCTGAATACCATGAAAATAATTTAAGTTGCTGGATGAGTACTTGGGTCTTGAGGCGGTGAAGACCCTACAAATGTCCTTCGGGTTTTGGAGGGGCTTTATCTGGGCTTGTGCTGGTGGTGGGGAGGACGGGGCTGAGGAGAAGGTCGGCCCAGCGTGGCTGCGTGAATTCCTGCGGACGGTTGCAAGCCTCTTGCTCTCCCTCTGAGCAGCAGTTTGAGCAGGGAGACCCAAGCGTGACATCTGACGCAACCTCCGCTGAGAAGCTGATGTGGTGACAGGAGAAAAAGCCCCAAGACATCCAACGAACCCAAGACTCCAACCAACTCAAGCGTTGCTCAAATACCTGGGTGGTTTCCCCCGCGGGGGTTTCCCAAGGGCTGACCTTGCTGCCGAGACCCCGCGGGCGCTGCTCAGCCCCGGCGCCTGCGGCCGGTGCACCACAGGGCTGGCTTAGCTCCAGAAAACCTGAAGCTGAAAAATCTTGAACCAAGTAATTCACTAATTTGCGTAGAACTAGCTGACGAGCTCAAGATAAATGTCGTTAGTTAATTATTTTCCAGGCCTGCTTTGTTTACTTGCAGGAGTTGGGTATATTTCCCTTTTTATTTTGTCCAGGGACCTTTGCTCCCTGTCGGGAGAGAGGTGCATGGCGAGCGTGTTTTAAACCCAGAGGTACATCAAATTTCAAGAATATTGAAAAACAGAGGTTGGTGATGAATAGCAAGATGAGAAGCCCCAGAGGCGCAGGAGCAAAGTGTATCTATGTGGAGGTGTGGAAAAGAAAATTGGTGAGGGGCGAGGGCAGGATCGTTGCTGAGTTGGCACTTTGGGGTGTGGGAGAGAGACATCAGAGGAGTTTGGGATTTAGAGACAAAAGCCTGGACAATAACGTTAGCAGTTCTCACAGGCAGGAATCAGACCAGGAATCAAAGGAAACCCAGGCATTCAACTCCATCCTGTTATTTATGAAAGTCGTCCAGAGCAACACATGACTCCCAGCTCAGGGGATTTCCCTGCAAGCCGACATCCTCCTGGTTGTTGCCCGCAGAGTTCGGGTGACGGGACCCCCCCCCGCTCCTGCCCCTTCTCCTCCTGCTGCTCCTCTCATCCCCACCATCAGCACAAAACGTGACCATGTCCTTCCTAAAACTGCTCAGCGGAGTCCTGCTTGTGCAGGCGTGACTCTCTTCCAGCATCTTGTCCCTTCCCAAGGGGACACGTCCCATTTAATGACCCAAATATTCCACGGAAACGGGAACGAACGCGGGGCTGGCCCAGCGGCGCGTGGGGTTTGATCTTTGCAGCCCTCCAAGGCCACGGCTCTTCCAGCTAATCTCGTTGAAGGTGTGAGAGCCACACACGTCCTATTGCTTTTGCCATTTTTTTGTTCTTTTTTTTTTTTTTTTTTAACGAAAACCTCCGTAATCACTACCTACGTAGTCGGTTGTCCTACTTGGAAACCTATTTATTAGGCACTGTGGTGTGGGCCGTAGCCTTTCACTACAGGCCGTGCATGTTCCGCAAAGGTCCATGGCCAGCTCCTTCTGCTCCATCTGCAGGTCCTGGCCTCATATTTCTGAAGAGACATATATATATATACACACATATAGATGCATGGTGTATGCTGTATATAAATACGGATGGTACCTACAGATGGATGGTAGCCTGCCTGCCTGGCTCTTACACGAGTTGAGGTTTTACATGTACGCACAGAGACTGAAAATCTGTCTTTGAGCGTAGGAAGCCTTTCTAAAGGAGGATTTTCACAAACATTTTCACAAACGAGCCCGACAGTGGGCTAACTGGCATGGCCCCCGGGCAGCTCTAGGGTGTTTCCCCTCTCTGCCAGCCTTTCGGTATTGTTTGGGGTTTCTGCTGGCTCTGACGCTGGGAAATTGCTGCAGGCTGGCTGGGTATCGGGTGATGGATGGGGCTTTGGGAGGCCGTCAGGTCCAACCCCTGCTCCCCGCAGGGCCAGCGAGGAAATCTGGGCGTCTGAAAAGACACCGAAATGTCAATGAGCAAAATGTCAACAGAATTAACCCCTTCCATCCCTGCTCCTGCCTACCTGCTGACAGAAATGGTTTCTGAAAACCTGTTGTAAATATCCCAACTAAAATTAAACTGAAAAAGCATTGGCCAGCTCTAGTATTCCCAAATTTCTAGTGCGACGAACGAGGCTTTCTGCTACACGCTAATGCCCACAGCGAGGATAAGGAATAGCTGGGGTTCTTTTTCCCTTAACAAGTATCCTGCCATCAGCCATTAAGGAAAGAAGCCGTGGTCTTACCTGGGCTAAAGCCAAAGGCTGGTGGTGGAGCTTTGAGCCCGGCTCAAAAACCTGACATCCACATAAAAACGGGGACTAAGTAATAGTTGCAAACGGACTGTGGCTTTTCTCTTCCACGGGCTCTGCGGTGCCTTTGAAAATAGTAACCCTGCACCTTGGCGATGGCAATTCTTGCTTTAATTTTTTTTTCAGTAAGGCTCAGGCTGCTATTTCAGGAGCTGCACAAACACAAAGGTCTCATCGGTGTGGAGTCTGGCGGGGGAAAGCTAACAGGATTAGGGGACTGAAATTTCATGCAGCTGGGTGTTATGCTTCGCCGAGAAAGTCATTGCCAAGCGCTAAAATGGCAGCGTCTGGCAGATTGGAAAAGCTTTGAGAAAAGCAAATGTGGTCTGAGGGCTGGGCTTTGGGGTGGGGTGTGTGGCCAAGAGACACCGCAACATCCCAGAGCGACCAAGTGATGGCTGGTAGAAAACGTTGGGAAATGAACTTGTTGTTGGGGTATATTCAACCATTGGAATAATCTCCCCAGGGAAGTGGTTGACTCCGCTACACCGGATGCTTTTAAGACTCGGCTGGACAGGGTGCTGGGCCATCTTGTCTAGACTGTGCTCTTGCCTAGAAAGGTTGGACCAGATGAGCCTTGAGGTCCCTTCCAACCTGGCATTCTATGATTCTATGACTTCTCCCGGAGAAAACTCAAAATTTTGGTTAGTGGGATGTTTTCAGGTGACAACCCATCATTTCGCTTGTGAAAAAGCCACGTATGGGCACACACGTTGCACCCGACCTTGTGCTTAGGTTGGTAAGACGTTAGTTGAGCGTGAACAGTAAGAAATTCCCGTCCCAGGTGGTCGGCTACAGGGTCAGCAAAATCAGCCCGGCATTTTTCTGTTCCCTAGCTTCAGGAGAGCTTGATAGGAGCACCTGCAGCATGACTGAAGCCTGTCTGAATTTGACATTGGCGAATAGTCAAACGTTTATAAACACCGGTAAAGATGGCTCGCTCGGATTGCTTCTCTCAGCATATGAAAACTTACTCTGGGAGGGTTTTTTTGACAGCTTGGTAGCACTTTCTTTTTTTTTTTCCAGTATCATCAGCCCTATGTTGGCTTTGTTTGCATTTATTGTGGATGGACTCCGTCACGTTGAAGATATCCCGCAGTTTTTAGTCTAAGGCTTGCAGGTTTGAGTGTTGTACGATGAAATGTGTATTTGTTACATGGCTAAAATCTGATGAGATCTTAAAAAGGGATGGAAACCTGAAACCCTGTAAATACATATAAGTTGAGATTATTTAAAATGCTTTTAAATACGTGATGTCAATGCTAAAGGAATGAAGTTGTTAGATCAGCCTGGGCGATGGGTGGCTGATGGGTGGCTAAGGAGGAATCTAAGCGGACTTCGGGATCAATGTCAACGGGAATCCCACCCAGAGATGAGCAAAGAGAAATCGATACAAGAACCCATCAAATGATCTAATGAGGTCAGCATCGTAAAGCGAATTCGAGCAAGATGCAACAAAAATTGGAAGCCCGTTTTGACATGCATCTGGAATTGTAATGCCGAAGATCCGGGGGTCACAAACTCAACAGGAACCTCCTCAGACTCATTTTATTAAATGACCAATATAAAACAATTCGTAACAAATAAGCATGGGAGCTCAACAGGAGGAAACCGTGGGGAAGGTTCATTACCTACAGGTGGAGTAAAACCAAAATGCTCTAAATGCAGCTCAGCTCTTTTTTTTTTTTAACCCATAGGACACCAGAGAAAGGGGACAGGGGAGCAGAGAGCAGTGTCCCAGCGCGGGGGGTGGCACCGCACCGAAGAGCCGGGCCGGTGATAGCAGTTGTAAGTTGTTATGAGAAACCCCACACATCATCCGCACATTTAAAACTTTTATTTATACAAATGTACAGCATTTACAAGAGTTAAAAAATTAGACATTTAAAAACAGTATCACATATACAGAGCCTAAAAATAAATACGGTGCAGCTCAGCATTTATGTGCTTTAAAAAAAAAAACCAAACAGCGGCTCCGCGGGCAGACGGGGCACACCGACCGACCTGCTGGTACGGGCAGGATCCTGCCCGGGTCCCCCGCTTGGTCTCAGTCACCTTAATTTGTTCTTTTAAGCTCAATGTCCGTAATCCTCGTACCACGGCCGGCGGTAGCAGCTGAGTTGGACGGCGCTCAGGTCCCTTTTGAAGAGCCCAACCGCGGCACACCGGTGGGGGAGCGGGACCGGCGCAGCACAAGAGCCGGGACGTTCTCCAGCTGCAGCAACCTCACGGTCAGGGCAAAGCTGGCGACGTGCTTAGGAGTGGCTCCTGCTGGGGTATGTGCAAAGCACCGGGCTTGGCGTAACCGCGCGGCTGGCAGCCGCATACCCGAGGTGGGATGTAGTGGTTAAGCTACTTTTTGGAGGCACGTCCATCACGTGCCTGAGCCGAGACAATTTAACCACCCACCTCAGCATGCAGTGAATCAGCCCCTGAAATATCACTTTTTCCTCCACTGAATACAAAGGCAGTAGAAGTAACTGGCTTGGCTTAATACCTCTATAATCCGATCACTAAATTTGATCGGTCTTTGTGGGTAGGGAGAGCTACCAGGTACCCAAAAAGGTCCCTGGTCTGTCTGAGGTCCACCTAAACACGGTATGAAGATCCTGTCTGTTAGCGCACACGAGGAGCCAGCTAGCACCGGAGCCCGTGTCGTCCCACTGCAGACATCACACCTTCCATGCCGTGGCAGTGGTCCTGAAAGTCCAACATCTTCTGAAGGAATCCGGCCATTCCTACAGCTCAGCCCACGCAGTTACACGTATCTAGCTCAGAGTTACCATCCCACGGGTTAGGCTTGGTGAGTTCTGTTAAATAACAATGAAACTGCAAAATATACGGAAAATAGAGGGGGATGAGATACGGAGAAGCCAGAAGACGCAGGCAGAAACCTGGCTGTAAGCTATTGACCAAGGCGGTCAGGTCAGGAGGTAACTTCTGCTTCGGTATCTTATTGACCGACTCCTAAATGCACGTGTTTAACAAGGCCCCAAATAAAAATATAAATCCTTAAAGCGTCCAGCTGAGCTGCCACCACCAGCACGTGAGCCCCGAGACGGCAGGGAGCTCCCCACGAGGTGCTGCTGCTGGCCACGTGCAATACGGCCCGAGCCTCGAGCCCACCTCAGTTGAACCGATAAGCAAGATATTCCCGAGTATTCCCAGATTCCCATGCTTTCACATCATCCTGGCTTTCCAACACATGTTCTCAAAGCGCGTGTCCTGGAGCTGGCCCTGCTCCTACACGACAGCGCCGCCGAAACGCTCGGCCAATGTTTAACCCCTGCTCCAGGAGAGCGGCTGAAGTGCGGAGCGAGGTCCTTCCAGACTTAAACTCTTCCTTTTTGCAGGATAATAATAATAAATAAATATTTTAAATTGCTGTCGGAGAAGTCACAACACCCTCCACCTCCTTCTCCCCCAACGCCTACAGAGTAAGCGCCCGTGCATCAGCACTGGGCTTCCTCCGCTCGAGAAAGCCTGCAGAGGAGGGGGACCGGCTTTACAAGGACTGCAGCAGGCTGGATTTTTTTCAGGGTCTCCAGAAATACGTCTAACTTGCATAAAACAGCAGATTGCAACTGCCCTCTTAACACTAGCGATCTGTGAGCAAGTCACCGGAGAGCTGAAAGGACACCAAAATGCAAGGTGTGGCTGTGAGCGAGGTCGGCTAGCCTGTCCTCAAAACCAGGTAGTTTTATAGAAAAAGTTAAAAAAAGGAAAGAAACGGTGTTCGACGTTCAGTTTTCACAATGAAGCATACATACATTTTAAAAAAACATCACTCGGCAAAACACACCGAGGCTTCCAGAGCGCTTTTCTTCCCCGGAGGAATCACCCGAAACTAAATGGGGAGCCCTGCTCCTGGTTCTCCTCCTCCTTTGCCTCCACTAAAACTCCCCGGAGTGCAAGCAGAGGTCACTCCAAAGGCCACAAAACTCCAGACATCACCTTGCATGCTCAGATCTGCGTTTTTTTCCAGCTATTAACAGCATCCAACACAGACGCCGCGAGACGAGGGCTTGCCGGTACCCTCCAGGAGCCCTTTCGAAGCACTGATGGTGTCTACAAAGCATTTGGGTTCCAGCGTTGGCTTCCTTCGTCTGCCTCTCACTGTGTAACGCGCCAAAAAAAAAGCACTTCAGAGCATAAGCAGAACTTTACTTGATAAAGCACAAGTTACCTTGGAGCAGGAGTAGCCAAAAATTAACTCATAAAAGAACAATTCATTATTATAGTGTTTTTAAAAAAAAAAAAAAAAATTAATTATAAAAAAGTTTGGTTTAACTTTAAAACAAGTCCATGGACACCCTGCTTTTATTACTGACCCTGCAAAACAAATGCTGATTCTTTTTCAATAGTGATGCAAAACATTATATATATATATATTTTTTTATGATAATTTATATATTACAGGCTTACACACTCACAAAACAACCATTTTCCCTGGCAATATCAGTATTAAGAACCTTTTAAACACTTTAGATCCTACTCAACATACAAAAATAAATATTGCATCCGTGATTTGTGAGCAAAACAAGCAACGCAGGTCACCAAAATCGAGCTGTCGCTGGTAATAGTCCATACCCCATAGCGGGAGTGCATTAAATAAAATAAGAGCAGCTCTTCAGGGTCAACTCTCTCTCATGCTGTAGGACTGGGTACCAAAATATGAAAATATCTAAGCCCTGAAACCCAGCTCGGCAAGCACCAGCATGTCAACCGGGACACCCACTCGCTCTCCATACGCCTTCCTCCTCTCAAGAGAGGGTCAAGGACCGCCCACCCCCCCAGTTGTGCTTCAACAATGGGGTTTTTAGAGTTTTTCTGGTTCGGTTTATAAACCAAAGTGATTTTCTGCACATCCCAGTGTGTGTTGTTATGGGGGTGGCTCTTCGTGCTGCTGGTGGACAACCTCGAAGGCAGCATCTCTGCGCGACGCCGGCCTGATCCAAGCTGCTGCTGCTCCCTGGACCTCATCCCTTCCAGCTACCGCTGCCTTGCTACAGACTCCTGCCCTCTCCCAGAGGAGCAGGAGATGTGGGGAGACAGCAGAGACATCCTGACTATATATTATTTACCGTATGTTCTCAAAACAGGTTAACGAGACACCGGAGTTAGTGCTCTGACAAGTTATAACAAGAAAGTTTCAAATGAGTAAGTGATGATACTAGCAGCTGGCAGCGATAGAGTAGTTTTAAATAACCTTTCTTCACGGACAAAAGACAGACATTAAGAAAAGCGTGTGCATCGGTCTCAGCCATGGATTCTGGGGACATTTTGCACGGGTTTCTTCAGAAAACACTAGAGAAACGTGTGATGGTTTTACCCCTTTTAAATGCGTCTACACCCCAGGCTCACCAGTTCATCATTAACGAGAAATCAGAAGGAAAATCAGTCTTTCAAAGACAACTCCAAAGCGCTGGCTCCGTCGGGAGAGGTCGAACGTTCATGCAGATGTTCTTGCCCAGCTCAGCTGGCTGGACCGGCCACGCGTGGCAGCGTGACCCAGTGCTGTGACATCAACCCCAACCAGAGACACGCCGCTGTCAGCAGGGCGCGATGTGAAAGTCTCTGTGTTTTGTTGAGGGGGGAGAGGGTTGTAAATACGGCGTCTGTTGTGTTCCTTGGTAGGGGCAAGTTGCAGATGCTTCCTTCGCAGCAGGAGGTGCAGATCTGAAAGAAACCAGGTTACGACTTGGTTATTTGAAAAATACCGCTGCCGTTGAGTGAAGAGGTAGGGGAAATAATACGACATTTGCAAAAGAGCACAGGGGCCAGTCTGAGGTTTTTTTCCCTTTTTTTCCCCCTTTTTCCCCTTCTTTTCCCCTTCTTCCCACCTCCCCCCCCCTTTTTTTTTTCTTTTTTCCTGTTTTTTTTAAATCCATCTACTTGGAGAACAATTTCCCCTGTACGGGAGCAGTACGTTGGCTGGTGCAAGGAGGACACATCCATTTTGAACAGGTTACTTTCTTTTTTACCCCCAAAAAGTAAACTGATGAAAACCAATGCTGTTTGGTTGAAGTAGAGCTCACAAGCCAGAACTCAAAGAAATCAGTATTTATTCATATCGGGGGTTTTTTGTTGCCTATCACCTAGCGTGCAGGCACTGGAGCGATAGACCATCCCTACGTCAGCCCATAAGGACGCGCGGCTCTGCCTTCTCAGGGCGAGGAAGGGCCAGTTACAGGGCCCTGCCAGGGCACAGAGATTTTGAGCAGCAAGACTAACGCACCCGAGGCCAAGAGAGCGTAAAATTATGTGCAAAACAGAGCTGGAGCTGCAGTGTGCCGGGCAGCTCAGAACGCTCTTTTATTTGAACCTGTAGGACAAGTTCAAAAAGGTCGACTGTTGACCTTCAGAAAAATCTTTATTAAAGAACTGTTTGATTCAGATATAAAACGTCTGCTCTGAAGGTTTTGGGGCTTTCCCTGAAGGTTTCGGGGCTTTCCCTGAAGGTTTTGGGGCTTTTCCCTACCCATTTCAGTAAGAAAACCAAGAGACGGTGGGCGAGCATCCGTTGCAGAGCAGAGGGGACAAAAGTGGGTGCAGTGCTGCAGGCAAAGCACCCCTCAGCCAGAAGGGACTGGTTTGCTCCCTTAAGCTGCTGGCGGGAGAGTTATTTAAAGAAATTATTCTTTTGTTCTGGGGGAGGTTATTCCTTTGTTTCTGTAACAAACGGGAATGAGCCAGAGCTCGTTAAGAAGAGAAATTTCATTTCTGACGATGCTGATTTACCCACTGAACCAGTCGGACTTCTGGGGGAGGCCAGAAGGATTCTGCCCAGTTTTCATACGAGAAAAAGGCAATTTTTATCCTATACCTTGTATTCTTCATGCTTTACATAGGTGCAGCCCGTAGACAGGCAGTCCTCTAATGGCACACAGCGTTTGGTGACGGATACACTTTCTCCGGTAACTTTCATCATGTGCTGGCTAAAGCAGTACCTTGTACCTAGAGAGACAGAAAAATGTGTTTACCTGTCAAATTCCAATTTTGTGATAGTCTACAAATAGCAAGAAATAGGAAAGAATTCTTAAGATTTTTTTCCAAATCTTGGGATTTAAAAAAAAAAAGAGAATTTCGATGTATTTATTGCAATACATAAATGTCACTAAATACATACACCCACACCCCAGGCTCTGGTGCAAGCCTGAGGTTTCAAAGCACTCTGGAACACGGAGATTTGTTTCCAACACTAACGCGGGTCTGTACGTTACAGATAAAGAAATGCACATTGGGTAATCAAGTTACGGAGGGAAGTTCAGATAAACACCCCGAATCTCGTGCACTGTTAGTTTTACAGGAATTGTCTTTAAAAAAAGAAAACATTCACAATACCTGCTTATGTCTGAAGCCGACTTTCATTTGTACAGGTTTAATTTTTTCCTAGCTTCATGCACAGCCATTAATTCTGTAGAACTACCTGAAGCGTTGCACATTGGAGACGCCTTTCCCTACATCCTAACGGCTCATGCAAGCTGTCCTCGCTGCTCACGCTCTGATCCTGGCTCTCCCACGGCTCCTGCGTAGCCCAGAGAAGATCCTTCACCCTCTCTGTCCCTTGGTTTTACCATCTATAAAATAATGCCAAAGACCGCCAGAACAGTTGGGAGGATTTCTGTATTTCTCAGTTTCCCAGTCTTTGGAAAAGGCACCGTGACATGGACTGTGTCCCCAGTATTCCCAGTGCATCTTCTGCACGCTTCTCCTGTGGGCTCCTCGTCCCCAAGGCAGACCATCCTCATCCTCATCCTCATCCTCCTTTTTTAAGCTACTCCTCTAGCGATGCTTGCAAAAGGCACAGAAAATTGGAAGCAGGATGACTGACAAATGCTGTGGTTATCCTCAGGCGTAAAGGAATTTGGGTTTATTTCATGCTTTAGTCGTCAGAGGGAAGTTGAAGGTGCCTAGCACTCCAAGATGAAAACACTGGATTTTCAACACAGGAAACATGCCATTATATATTTCTTCTCTAAATTATACCTTGTTTCTTATTAATCAGCCTTATTATTCATAAAATTGTTGCTTTCACAGGGGGACAAAGAGGAGTGTAATTAATTTAAAGTGAACATTCCTGTTCAGCCCTCACCTCCGATGGGCAAAGCCCTGCATGCTCCTCATGTTTTAGGCGTTTGCCAACAGCCGAGCGAGATTGCCGACCGAACACGTTATTCTCTAGGCAATAAAACCCCTCAGACATCTGCCATATCTTTGCCCTGCTCTTAACTCAAGTGTGATATCCACAGCAGACCTAACTTATCACCGGGGGCTGGAGACGCCCGGTGCGCTGTCTTCCTTCAAACCGGCCAGGGCTGCAACGCCGCTTTCAATGCCTTTTCCAGGCTCTCCTGCACTAAGGGGTGAAGCTCGTGGTTTTACCCCAAGATGAGCACTCTCTGCACGATGGCTCCGAGCTGCTCCTTGCCTGGAAGTGCCATTCCCCAGCAAATCTGGGTGTGCATCCCTGGAGCTTTATTTCTCCTGCAATGACTCCGTGCAGCGGAGCTCGCGCTTGACAGGTCCCAGATGGAACAAATACAGCTTCTAGCACCCCATAACTCTTTTAAGGTTGTTTCGTTCTTTCTTCCAATTGTGTTTTTAGAAAATGTTGTGCAATCATCTTGGAGATATGCATTTTCCCCTGCACAGAGGGACCAAGCATGCTCTCCTCGCACAGCCATCACTGGTGGCTATCACCTCCTGCAGGCCAGGGCTGCAGCTACGGAGTAAGTCCACAATAAGCATCAAAATCTGCTCAAATTAATATTAACTTTTGCACAGCATTCTGGGCTGCCTCTCTTCTCAGAGCAGGCTAAGCGTAATGAGGACAGGCGCGATGGAAAAGATCAGGCCAGAGAGCACCAGGAGAGCCCAGAGCAAAGCAGAGGTGGGGAACACCACCACGTCTAACCCACGACGACTGCTCTGCAGGTAGGGAGGCTGCCTGCCAGAGGGGTGGAGGAGGAACCCCAAGCTGAGCCTGTGAAGAACATGGGTCCAATGCTATGAAAATTTTTACCAAAAATGTTGGAGAAATTTAGAGCGCTTCAAATAAGACGCTGGGGCATGAAAGTTGATGCTTCTAAGTAGGGCGGTGCCCAACCAGGCAGCAGTACGGCCACGGCGCAAGGCTGGGTCTCAGTGGTATTGTATCAAAAAAGCATGGATTTATGTTTCCTAAATTCTGCAGTTCCAGAGTGTCTCAAAGGCACTTGAGAGCTGGGCTGATCGTGGCGGCATATTCAGGCTGTCCAGCAACACGTTCCATTACAAAAGCATTTGAAAATGAGGTTGTTGCTCTACGGGAGATTATTTGGGGGATTTTCAGGGCTGTTGGTTTACGCTGGCCCCTGGCATGGCAGGTGACACCGTCACCTCTTCTTTTGCACTTTTCCTTCCTCTGGTGGAACTCTCTTGCAAAGACTGCACGACGTGCTTCAGCTACGAGGTATCTCCAAACGCCTGTACGCAAGAGACAGCCCCAGTCTCGCCCCACCAGGAGTGGGTAGGGAAACACTGAATCTGGTATTTCAAAGGGCCCGGAGCCACACGTCGACTTTTGAGAGCCCGTTTCCCAAACCTCAGCCTCTAACAGCACTTTCGGGTGTCACCTGCAGCGGCTGGAACATCACCGTGGTGGTGGTGGCCATCACTGAGATGTCAGTCCTCCCACAGGCCGTCCAAAAATAGAGTACTGGGAGTATTTTGCGTGCAGTATTTCCATACAAATTAGATCACTAACACAGTTTCTGCTTGAGCTGAAGTTAATAAATAACAGAAAACAAGGTTAATGCCCAGCAGGAGGCCTGCCTTCTAGGAAACGCTTTTTCTAATCTCTGTTCAATACAGGGATTCATGGTTTTACTCTCCATTATAATGAATTTTGTTATACACAAAACATGGTTCCCTTTAAGTCCTACGTTATAGTTAATGAAAATATTTTGTTTTGCTTGGTTTTAATAGCATTCTGTCTTTAAAAAAAAAAAAGAATAGCAAATACCAGGATGGAGTTTTCTCGTTTTCTCCCACCACTTAACCCAAGCAAACCAACAAGAGTTTGGATCACTGCGGCGAGGGAGGCAGTGCCATAAGCATCCCCCTCTGACTCCCGGAGATAAGGTAATTACCTGAGCAGATAATCCCAGCCCCCAGGGCACGCCTGGAGTCACGCCTCAGACCTCAGGTTGCATTTCTGCGGCTTCCTTACACGACCTCAAAAATCACATTTGAAAATTAAAGCAACAAAGGGAAAAGCTGGCTTAGTAAAATCTTTCTGACGTGGAAGCGTATCGGACGTAAAGCTAAGAGATGCCAACAAAAGCCGTCGGTGATGAGGCAACCCGAAGCAACGGCCGATTTCTGCAGAGCGGGGAGCAACGACGTTATCGGCTTTGCTTCCACCACGCAGAATAAGGACCGAGCATTAAGCCACAGTGCCCGTCCCCTTTCCCCAGTCGTCTGAAACACAGTGGCTGCTGACTCAGCAGTGGAGGCCCTGGGCTTGCCCAGAAGCCGGCAGCGAGGGGCTGGGGGTCCGTGCCACGGGCAGAGCCGTGCTCCAGCCCCAAGGCACGCCGTGTCGGGGCAGTCTGGGCACTAACACGCTCTGCCTGCAGTAAAGCGTTATCCAATCCCTCCATTTTAAGGAGATAAGAAGTCCTCTGTTCTGAAGATTAAAGACAGACTCAGATTTCCAGCTAGCCCCTTCTCACGGCTAAAACCCCATCCTTGCTTCACAAACAGCGGGTGCTTGCACCAGCAGGCAGGAGGTGACCGTAACTAGCAGCTCTGGTCTGGTTGAACACAGCTGATGAGTTACAGACGCGCCAAAGCGTGGTTTTCCCCTCCCCTAAACAGCCATTAATACCAACTTCTCTTCCCAGATAAGCATTTTTTTGGGGGTCAAGTCATTTCTGCTGGTTGTTACTGAAGGCAGACCTTGGAGTCACGAGCTCCGTGCACAGCGATCTGCGATATCGGTCTCATCTGATGCCGGCAGCCTGATGTCTTTTACTGCTGTTGACGTCGTGCTGATTTGAGCTCAAAGCAAATAAATGGTCGGACAGATAACGCGCTCTGACACAGGCTGCAAACGCAGCTGGTTCGTCCCTGCAGCGCAGGTTATGGTCTTTCTCTTTCCAAAATAAATATTTTCCGAGGGCACTTGTGATGTCCCACAACAGACCACAGCCATTCTGGGTAGATGCTGAACGGCACTACCGAGCCTACAGAAAGCAGCAGGGGAGCGGTGAGCCTCGGCAGCATCCCTCTGCCCGCATGGCCCCGGCTGCCACGACGGCTGCCTCCTGCCCACGCATGGCTCCCATGCTGGTGAGGACACAGTCCACGTCCAACCCGCGTCCAGGGCTTCGCCAGGGGCTGCGGACAATCGTAATGCTTGTGTCTCAAAAAAGAGAAGCGGTAAGGCAGGGGGAGATCTGAGGGTCTCACTGATACCTGGACCTGATATTTGGGTGCCTGTATCCCAAAGCCCTTTGTGAGCCGTTCCCAACTTCAGACTCCGGTGGGAGTTATGAGCCCAAAATACTGAAAATATCTTGATGCCAGCCCAAAAGAGGCAGCCTTGGCTGCCCTGAAGCGTGGGCTTGCGCCATAGGGGAGGGAAGCGAACAAAGCAAGAACTGGTCCCGTACTCACCAGTAAGAGAAATACAACCCTTAAATAAATGTCAGCCTGATTTAATTTCCAGCTGAGCTAGAGGAGTACGGGGAGCAGACGAAAGTCCTAAACTTTATCCACCGCAAAGAGACAGAAAAGCTTAAAGGATTACTCGTATCGCTTACACATCTTTCGTGTTGAGGAGGCTTACAAGCGGGAGCAGCGATCCCCAGCATCCGAGTACGCGTAAGGAATAATGGGGGCTCAGTGCTGTCCCTGCGGTGGGGACAGCGAGCGGCTGTCGTTAGAGTGGGTTTAAATTAAACGCTAGCATGCAGGTGGTTACCTCTTGGACAATAGACATCCGGAGCCCATCGGTTGCATTCGTAATTATCTGCTGCCTTTTCACAGGTGAAACACTTAAATCCATGAGGATACGGTGTGGCTGGAAGGAACAGACAGTATTCAGTTAACATGAGCCAATTAATCCGGTTCTACTACGCTTTTCAGAGGCACACAGCGACGTTTGTTCTCTTTAGACATATCTTTCTACAAGTATACCTGTCAACTTCATCAGGTTGGTCCTGATTTGTAAAAATCCCGTCACCCATAGCAATGTGGGAAAGGCACATACGGACACAATAAAGACTCAGTTCAACCGTGTTTGCCTTGCAAAAGTGCCCACTGCTGACTTCAAAGGGAGTTAACATGAGCAAGGAGTACTTATTCTCTTGGTATCAGAGCTCACATCCAATACTACTACTTTATCGGTGCTGATAACAAAATATCAGATGGATTAAAATACTTCTGGAAGCGGTCCCACCGAGGAAACGAGCTACCCCTTTTGAAGGCAGGCTGATGTCCCCAAAGGAAAGAAAAATCAATTTGCTGAACCTCCAGTTTTTAACAGCAGACTCCGTCCTAATTTATCTCGCCAAACGAAGAGCGTAACTCCTTAAGTGGTCTCCTGGCAGGGCTTCTGTAGCACATTCAATACATCTTCAAGATGCTGCCACCTTCTCAGAAGCCAAGTGGTGAACGGGTCACATTCATCTCCACGGGGCAAAGTAAGCTGAACCTCCACAGCCCCGCAGGCCACTTCTCACCTCTCCCTCCTCTTCACCTCCTCCCCTGGCCCACCGGCTCTGGGCCAGACCCCGTTTGGGTACGAGAGGTGAAGCAAGAGGCATTCACTCCTTGTTTCCCCCAGGCTCCTCTGGATAAGGACCAGCAAGTCACCTGGGAGCATCTCCGGTGGGGCTGGGGCTGCCCTCGAGGAACAGCTTGGGGTGGGACAACACAACAGCACTAATTAAATTCACCCCTCTCACCCTGGACCTCAAGCAGGTCGCGGTTATGGCATAAACCAGGAATTTCATCCTGCTTGCACAGAATATAAATTTTTCAGCCAAATTCGGAAAGGCGGTGAGTTTTCACTGGGAACAGAATGCAGGCACAGCTCTCTTCTAGAATTAAATAAGTTTGTATCTGATGAAGCGAACAGACTGGTGAAAGGAGAGTCCGTGGAAGATGTAAAGATGCGTAACTTTGCTATAGCTTTGTTTCAGGGAGTTACTGAAATAAAGTCAGGAGCGCTTGGTGCCACAGCTGCAAATGGTTGCGTTTGGCCCTTGCTCAGAGGTATCAATGTGCTCGGGCAACCGCATGGCCATGTGGATTGGTCTTATGGCTAGAGAGATTGTCGAGGAACAGAAAATAGTGACTAAAAAGCTCCTGACACGCTCAGTAACCCTATCTGTCCTTTAATCCCTTTGGGAAGCACCGGTCTGGTTTTATACCAACTAGTTTTATGAGTAGTGGGGACATTTATTTAATCTTTGCTGAGCACTCAGCTCGACACTGATTTTTCTGCCGCCTTAACACACGTTCACCCTCGTCCTTACCCCCGTGCCGCGGCCGGCCGTGGCTTTGCAGCCCGCGCAAAGGTGGCTTACTGGAAGGGTGGAGGTAGACGATGTCCTTCACGGTGAAGTCCCTGGGCTGCACGGCTGGCAGGCAGCCGGCCAGCAGGCTCAGCAGCAGCACCCGCGCCGGCGTGGGCTGCGAGGCCATCGCCGGGCGAAGCCGTACTCATGCGGCGGCCGAAAATCCTCACCTGGGCAATAGCAGAGAACAGGGGTGAGCAGAGCAAACCCGCGAGGAACCCGGCCACCACCTCGGCCCCCAGCAACCCAACCTCACCAAAACGATGATGGACCTTCAGCTGCCCTCCCACAGGGGCAGCGGTGTTGTTACTTTGGCTCGGCTTCAGTGACATCCCTGGCACCGCCTGGGAAAAGGACTTGAGCAAACCCTCTCCCAGCCAGAGAACTGCAAACAGGAGCCGAGGGGAAGGGCGGTTGGGTTTGTCATCGTTTACAATTTAACCGGTCGGGCACTGGTTTTCAAAAACCTCAGTAGGATGTTGATGAAGTCATCGGAGGCTGCACTGCGACAGGATTTAACTGCTTCTTTTAGAGAATACTGGAAAACTGCAGAATTAGACCAGGGAGAAAGGCAACGGGGTAGCTGGAGACCCATCGGGATGCCCGGGGGAGCAGCGACGGGTCTCCCACGCCCACAGTCCAACACAGGCTCACGCCCTTCTAAAATGCACCTTTTTGGCAAACCAGACCCTCCCCGTTACTTTCCACGTATCTCAGGAAAGGCGAGGAGCTCCAGCTGCTGCAGGTTGTCTCTAACTTCAGCTGGCTGCTCTCAGTAACACAAAGTGATTATTGCATTTTCCTCACCCGTGCTCCAAAGGGTCTTGTTCCCTCTGTGACAAATGACGCAGAGTATTTTTCCTACGTCCCTGAACGAAGAGAACTAATTTCAGCAGAAACAAACACCGGCTGCGGTACCACTCGTGACGCCATCCCCAAAACCAGCAGCTTTCAGAAGCATCCCCATCCCTGCACCCAGGCTGCGGGGAGCCCTCTGGGAACAGACAATTCTGATGCATCATTAAATACACAGCTCATGTTATTACAATTCCTTAAAAAATGATGAAAATCTGCCTCAGAAACCAAGCGAGACAGGAAAGCCCCGAGAGGATGTGGCTGCCGAGCCAGGCAGGAGCCACCGGCTTCCCGTGGCCACTGGCATCCATCCATCACACACAGGGTTGGGGTTTTACTCCCCACTCAGACTGACCAAGAGATCTGCAATACCCAGCTATTTCCTAAGCAACTTTCAAAGTGTGGTAGCTATTATTTAATAAATCAATTTTTTTTTTTTCCAGGAAAGATGTTCCAGGGGTGGGGATGTAACCTTCCACCTCTGCCTCCAAATGTTTGTCTTGCAGCAGGGACCCACACAAGAAAAGCAGCACGATGGCCATCGGGGGGGCTGTTGTTATCCTTGGCTCTTATCTGAAAACAGCCCTTCTATTAAAGCACCGTGAAATCCATAAAAATAGTGAGGGAAACAGATAACACGTAGTGTGGTGCGTTAAGCTTTGTTGTTTTAACCTTACGAAGGGGAAAACGCCAATTTCCATTGGGTTTACTCCACAGATGTGTATCAGCCCGGGGAAAATGAAATCCTGATTAGAAGCAGAAAGGAAATAAAACAAACCTCTCCCAGCCACGTGAAAGATGAAAGAAACGGGACCTGCGGCTCTCCGTGGGGTCTGGAGGAAGAGCCCCCAGCGAAGCCAGCTGGAGCCCACCCTGGCGAGGGAGCGGGGCACGTGCGTGGATTCAGGACTAGTCACATCTTTGCGTTCCTCATGGCTAAATACACACGGACCTGGAGCTGGCCAAATGCCAACGCTGTCCTGATGGTCCTGAGCTGCGGACAACAGGAGCCATCAGCTGCACGAGCAACGGCACCGGGTAGACACGCTCCAGTCCGGGAACGTTTGCTTTCGGGACATCTGAACATAACACAAGTCACACGTGATGCTCAGCACAAGGAAACAAGGTGTGTTTGGGCTCCTGACCTGAGCATCTCCTTTCCTACCCAGGAGGAGACCCGTCCACCACCGCACACGTGTCAGCCTCTCTGCTCACTGCTTGCCCAGAGCCACTCAACGGCAAGTGGGTTTCACACGTGGAAATTGCTTAATATTCATACTGTTAAGATAATGAAGATTTGGAGGAGAGAGGGATTTTTGTTTTGGTTTGTTTTGGGTTTTTTTTATCCCAAACAAAACAAGGCAGATTTTGCAAGCCCCGTTATTCATTTCGGGAAATCAGCAGTTTGCGGTGAAACTCTTTGTCGGTTCGCACAGCCTCAGCAGCAATCCTGCGTTATAGTACAAAAAAAAATTAGGACGCCCATCCCAAAGAGAGGAGCTTCGCCTAGCCCAACACAAACTCTCAGCAGCAGCTATGATTAACATATGTCATCAACATAAAGGACAAATAGCAGTATTTTCAGTTAAAACACAGCAAGATTAAAATAATGGCAAGAATTCCTCCCAAGTATGGTAAGACATGAATTTGTTGGGTTTTCTCATGATAATCACAAAAAGCACTTGTATTTACAGTGCTGATCAAAGTCTTCCAGTTGAGGACACCAGTGTTCCCTCTATCATACACGCTCCCTTTTACCGGACCGGTTCAGCCCACCTCCAGATGTCCGTGTGCCGCTGTTAGTACTTGCCTGGTCGCCAGGTTCAGAAGACGAGGGGCTGTCAGTCCTGCCCGAAAGGGCGGCAGAAATCCTCCAGCTGCACTCTAAAAATACTCACATCGTGCCTCTTGTAACTACAGGTAGCTTCATTGCCAGCACCGCTTCTCATGGGTTGCAAGAACCACAAAGGAATATATGGAATTCACTTCCCCACCTCTATTTCATACGTTTGAAATGGATTTAGTTATAGGTAAGGAATTAAAATTAAAAACCCCCTCTGTGTTATAATACAATCCTGAGCAGAGCAGAGCAAGGCCAGCCTGGCCACTGCTTCGGACTATGGCGGTTGCTGAAGTATTTATTGAATAAAACACCTGCCACCGTTAGAGTCACTGCTCTTCACAGCAAGCAGGTTCTACCTGGTCATCTCATAAACTCATAGGTAGCGTAAAAATAGATACTTCTGCGTACCTACCGTCGGAAACCTGAACACTCAATATTTCACAAATATTTTGAGTGCGTACACGTGGGTGCACACAGTTCTCTCTTTCGCAAGGGGAAAAATACGTGTACAAATATAGTACCTCCCGTTGAGAAAATATTTGTTGATGTTTGGGGCGATACTGATATTTCACAGAGTGGAATATCAAAAACTTTTTTGAATAAAATCAAACGTATTCAATAATTACTGTTCAGCACAGTAATTCTGTGAGCGCACTCATTCCCTGTCTGTAGCCCCACACTTAAAAATAAAATGTAATTGCTTTTTTGTTTTTAAAGGAAGGGTGTGTATATATATGTATATATATGGATGCACTGTCTTAAAACCTGCAGCCGTTTGACAAAAACTGTTTTCAGTTACACTTTTTTCCCCCCAAATCAGCCAAAATGACATTTCTCTGCAAAGATGGCTTCTCTTCAAGAAGCCTGTAAGCCCAAAGATGCTTCACCAAGGGCACGGGGACTTCTGCTGTTGCTCACAAGCCCCTCTTAGCTCATGGCGCTCAGCCAAAACCGCCAACCGTTGTACAAAAATATTTTTTCAAGCGGTGATTGCTGCCGTACCAGCTACTACGGCGCTGAACTGCTGCTCGCAGAACAGACTTGTTCGCTAGCGTAGGGGCACGCATTTTTTCCTTCTGAATTAACTCGGCTCCTTTCCAGACGTAGCAGCCTCTCGTGCATAGCAGCGTGCATGCACCAACCTAATAGAACATGGCGTGGCCCACTCTGAATCCGATACCGGACTGCAGTTAGGGGAAATAGTCACACGGTATTTAGATCATACAGTCTGTTTATAAAAGGTCTTGGGCGCTGACACAGAAATCCTACTTAACTCAATCTTTCCAGCTTCACCAGCACCTTTCAGACGGAAAGGCATCCCCATCACCCCCGCTCTGCAGCAGGATTACTTCTTCCTGCCCTTTGCCCTGACACGGCGCTATGGAAATTAACCATTAAATTCCCTAAGCAGCAGCCCAATTGCCCATTTGTCAGGTCTCATTAGGGTAGCGACATATCCTCCTCGTTGTCACCAGGGCTGGGGACAATGGAAGGTCCCCGTCCTCCAAGGAATCACAGAATCACAGAATCATTTGGTTGGAAAAGACCTTTAAGATCATCGAGTCCAACCGTACCTGTCCACTACTAAACCATGTCCCTAAGCGCCTCGTCTGCCCGGCTTTTAAATACCTCCAGGGATGGGGACTCCACCACTGCCCTGGGCAGCCTGTTCCAGTGCTTGACAACCCTCTCCGTGAAGAAGTTTTTCCTAGTATTTAATCTAAACCTCCCCAAGGAAGGACCAGGGAACCCCCGAGCAGAGGCGCTGCCAAACGTCAGACCTCCGGTTCTGGGGGAGACATGTTGTCAGAGAGGACAGTTATTTGTGAGGATGTATTTGTCCCTCTCGCAAGCTCAGTAGATACCTGCTAGCTGGTCTTCACTGATGGCCGCGAGCTAGGCTGCTGCCAGCTGCAAGGTTGGAGCAAACGTCGTAGCATTTCAGGAGGAAAAAAAAATGTCAGACACCAAATCTTCCCCTACAACCATTTGGCCAAAGCCAGGCATGAAGGGATTCCCAGTTTGTGGGCATTTCTGTGGTTCGGTTCTCCTCCTTGTGTGAGTACGGCACACGCTGCGGTGTTCAATGCCCCTCCACCTCCCTCCCGCGGGAGATGAAGCATTGCCCAGCTCTCCCTGGACGTCTGATGCAGATGGAGGTTGCCCAGTCTCACAGGAGGTTGATGCTTCTGCTGACATCTGGGTTCCACCTTCCTCCCACATCTCCTCCTCGCTGTCTGGGCCACATCTCCAAGTTTTATAGCTTACTACCTCATTTCATCTTGAAGACATTTTCTCTTATCTCTTCACTTGGAAGAGCCTCCATCTCAGAGCGCCCTAAAGCAACACTTCCTTCAGATAGATAAAATACTAAAAGCAAATAAAAGCTCCCTCTCAGCAGGCAGGAGATGTATCAGCCCGAAAGTATCAAAGCACAGCATGCCAAAGCAGCAACACCTGGGAGAAACTGCAGAAACCACAGCACAAGTAATTTGCTCTTGCAAGCGACGCTGTGCAAGGTCAGCTGGACCATCCTTCGACTGGGTTACGATGACTGTTCACCAGTGATAAACCAAGTCAAAGGTGCTACAACCAGCGTGGCAATGCTGGAAGATCTGTTCTTGGATGCAAAGTCTGCCCAATAGTAGCTCCTCCTTATGCTCATCACCAATGTGACTTTCCCAAGAATTGCAAGAGTTAATTCACTGCGCTTTACAGTTCCTCCTGCCTTTCACAGAATCACAGAATCATTTGGTTGGAAAAGACCTTTAAGATCATCGAGTCCAACCGTACCTGTCCACTACTAAACCATGTCCCTAAGCGCCTCGTCTGCCCGGCTTTTAAATACCTCCAGGGATGGGGACTCCACCACTGCCCTGGGCAGCCTCTTCCAGTGCTTGACAACCCTCTCCGTGAAGAAGTTTTTCCTAATATCCAATCTAAACCTCCCCTGGCACAACTTGAGGCCATTGCCTCTCGTCCTATCACTTGTTACCTGGGAGAAGAGACCAACCCCCACCTCACCACAGCCTCCTCTCAGGCAGTTGTAGAGGGCGATGAGGTCTCCCCTCAGCCTCCTCTTCTCCAGGCTGAACAACCCCAGGTCCCTCAGCCGCTCCTCACAGCACTTGTGCTCCAGACCCTTCCCCAGCTTCGTTGCCCTTTCTTCCAGTCCACATAAAGCTACAGGTTGGAGTTTCCACTACTGAAACTATAACGTATGTATTCATTTGCATCTCTCTACAGCTGCAAAAACTAACCCCCAAATCTCTATCTGCGTAATGTCATCACTGTCCAAAGACAAATCCAAATTGCAATGGAAGTTTTCCCATCTACCAGCTGGGCAGGATCCTGGACAGCGATCCCAGAGGCTATTTGCAACTTTGCCAGTTCTAATTGCAATTTTCTCCCTCCATCCCTATCCTGCTGAATCATTAACCTCTTTTTTTTTGGTCTATTCTGTTTATTTCCTGCCTTTTGGTTCCTACCAAAAACATCAGAAAAGTTTTGAACAAAAATTGGAATTCATTTGAATTGCCTTCAAATCCAGCTTCTTTTTCCACTTGCCATTAAGAGAATTTTCTTTGTGGTTTGGCCCTAGGAATGGTTACGTCATCCTCCTGATAATATGGGATGTAGCGAAGCACATGCAACTTCTGCCTAAGGAACCTGTAGGAGCTCCTGCAAAGGGGTTCGCTGCCTCTCCTCAATTACAGTAAGCAAGAGTCATTAAACAATGGAACACAATTAGCGCACAAATTACTCCCACAAATGTGGATGATCTAATCGCCTTGCTGCTAATTACAAAGCCTGCATTTCATTGAGCTAAAAGCCCACATCCCGGGGAAGTGGAGGGGGGGTACAATATGTTCCCTCTCACGCCATCTTCCCTCGGATGCAATTTAATCTTTACCAAGATGCGATTTCAAGATTATTTTAGAAGTCCCACACTGCTTCTGTTTTCAACCTGTGTTATTTATATTCTCGGTCTGACCAGCAAAAGCTTAACTTTTCTTAGGACCTGTACAAACCCCTCGTCTTTTAAGGAGTTGTGGTAAAATGTCACTTACATTCATGCATCCCCAGAGGTTTGGCTTCAGATAAACACAGAGGAGAGATGAAACAGATATATTTCACTGGAGTATTTCAGATACTTAGTATTTGCCATAAACGACAGAAAAAAGTTAGCTTAAAATTCAGGCAGGCCATGATGTTCATGTGAGAAAATACAATTTATGCAAATTAATTGTCAAACTGACAACAAGGGATCTTCAAAATTAAACATAATTCATTCCCATTTCACCCCACCATATATAACACACAGTGGTGCGGGGACACCAACAATTTTTTTAAATTATACGTAATATTCAAGACTGTGACTCTGACCACTTCTGAATTAGCAGCAAGATGGACGTGGATGATCTGATAAAGCATTTCAAGACCTATCCCCCAGGTTTTTGCATGGCATGCGATAGAGGCGGCAGGGACAGCGAGCCCTGAACTCAACGGGATGCGTAAGATCAGGATTCGGCTCAGTTTGGGAAGTTCGGAAGCCAGCGCTCGCCCCTCCCGTGTCCCACGGCACATGGGCTGACCTCAGTGCGCGGGGAGCCCCCAGACAGCCCGGCTCCACGCAGACAGAGGATAAGGAAACCATGCGTGAGCACAGAAATCCTGGCATTTTCCTGCTAATAAGAAGCAAAAAAACCATTTGTTGAGTTCTAGTGGCTGGGCCCCCCTGCAAAGGGGAAGAGCAGGGGTAAACTATTTCCTAAATAAACATTTAAGTTCACTGGGGCCACTGAAAGGGCTCCTCTCTCCAAGGCAGGGATGCTATTTGTGTGGACCACACATCGCATACGGCTCCCTTCTGCTCCTTGTGAAGGTCTCATAGAACATAGAAAAAGGAGGTGCAAGGCTCCGTGCAGCAGGTCCCCCCCAGTGCCCGGGGAAGGGTTTTTTGGGGCAGGGAGGCTGCCACTGCCGGTCCAGGGTTGGTGGCGACACCGTGAAAGGGTGCGGGCAGCGGGCAGGGTGGTGATGCTCTCCAAGGGAAAAGTAAAACGAGGTCCTGAGCCTATGCGGTAAGTTAAATTTTGGTGAGGCTCGGTATGGCAACAGCAGTTGGGATCATCCTGGACCATCTTTGCTATTTACATTTAACCCAGTAAGCAAGAACATTCCACTTAAACCACGGGGAAGCACTGATGGTACGACTGTGCGATGCATCTGCTAGGAAAAAGGGAAAAATTTTGCAACGTTACCAAATAAAATGTAGCCAAAGCGTAAGAGATGGCAAAGAGACAAGTGAAATCAGACAAAACAGGAGAACGTATCCCATGCTTACAAAGAGAGAGCTGGCAAATGATCTAATCTGCAACCAAGGCACGAAACTCTTCAATAAAACAGTTTTCTAGGCTATGTACCAGGCTAGCAGATACATACACACAGCAGTTTTAGAAGAATGAGATGATCCCGCTGAGCTTTTAAGGTTACATTTTTATTAAGTCTAGAAAATTGGGGCAGTCTAGAGACCAGGAAGATTATCAGCACAAACTCAGTATATTTCTAAAGGATCGACTGCTGAGCCTAAGGTAAACTCGCAGAACAGTCTATTTGTGCTACAGCAACAAACATTTCAAGTTGTAAAAAAATTGCAAGAGAGGGTTGGTAGGATTTTGTGGAAAAAGGTCTCCAAACAAACGCCTCGTTTTCGATGGGCAGGATTACGGCTCTGGCTGTGAAAGGAGACTGTTACACAGAATAATTGGGGAGAGACCAAAGCAGAGAGCCAAAGCACCGAACCCTTCTGATTACAAAAATGAGTTCTACCCAATTAACCAAGCATGCTTGGGCCAAATTAAAACAACAGCTTAATGACATCTCAAAATCTAATTGGTGAAAAGAGCGCCTTCAAACGAAAATACTTATTTTTTTCCACTTTCCTGCAAGGCTAGGTGCAGCCTTTTTGTTGTCAAAAGCATCGACAAGAAGAAACTTCTTGCATTAAACACTGCAGAAGACGTTAAAGAGTGAGCCGAAACGCTTGTCCGTCATGCAACAAACTGTGCTTTAATAAAACCATACATCAATCTGCACCATTGTGTCCTCGCCCTGCTGATGCCTTCCCCCTCAGCTCTCCAGAGCGATTTGTGACAGTTCTTCTGGGACATCACCCCGCACATTTGACATGCTAGATTAGGCACCGAGTCACAGACTGCCCGGCATCGACCCAAAGCGAGCTTTGTAGAAGTTCAGAGATCAGCCCCGAAAACACGACATGGTGGAAATGAGATTTTATTATTACGAACTAATTCAAAACTTGAGCTTTTCCCTCGCAGAAGAGAAACGAGAGCTTTTTCACCGAAATCAGTGCAAACGGGGTTGGGCTGTTACTCTTCCTCGCAACGGGCGAGATATTAATGAAGTCCCTTGCTTTGCCCATTCACGCTGTAGCGCCATGGTTTTTTCCCCAACAATTTAACATATTTATGTAGTAGTTAATGAACACCAGGTGGTATTGTTCCAGCCCCAGACCCGCGTAGATTAGGCTGCAGAAGGGCTCTGTTCCTCTGGCAGTTCACCCGGAGTTCATGCCATTTTTTATTTCCCGACCCACACGTGAATTCCCGTTGGCACAAGGCATGAAAAATACCGGCAAGCCACAAAGGGAGGGGACACGTTTGAGGACAAAACGGCTGCTTTTGCTCATTTCCAAAGAGCACATCTCAAACTGGGTTGCAGAAGACGCCCCACCGATGTCGGCAGCTAATCCTCAGGAAAATAATTGGGATGGGCTGACCATTCCCAGCTATACTTCATGGCACCTACAGAAAGTGTAACGAACAATGACCCCAGCCTCGCACAACGATCCTTTAGATAAGTATCTCATTCTCATTTTTCTCTTGATAGAAAAAAGCGGCTCGTGTTTGTGTGCATCCACATCTAGCCGAGTCAGAGGTGGCATCCAAAGCCTGGTTTGTGCATCAAAGCAAATCAGACCTTTCTCTCGCACTATTTTATTATTTGTACAGCCACAAGGACTCCACAAGGACTATAACAGACTTCGCAGGAAATCTCTTTTTGCAGAAATTTCCATAATTAGTTACATTAAAAGAGTAAAATCAATCTGATTTCACATTTTCTATCATGTGATGCTGAAATTCAAATGCTTTTCTCATAAAGCTTTACTCAAAGTTATTCCACTGCCACCCCTCCGATTTTAATGCATATTTTATTTGGTATAAACATTAGAAAAGCTACATATCATTAAAGTCACGTAAAAGAAACCCAAATTAGAACTGACCAATTAGTGTTCTTTCAGCTGTCTAGTTAATCCGTGGAGTAAACAAACACTACCATCATTAATTCATTCAGATTTTCAAAAGCTTTTCCAGAAAAACAAAACCCAGCATAACCCAAAACAAACAACCCCCCCTCTGCTTCATAAGACTTTCAAGTTTTATTTTAATTTGATGGCCAATTAATTATTTGGCACTTGTCCTCCCAGAAAAAGCCACTTCATTCCTTTATTTTTCTCACTCGGTGGTGAAAAAAAGGCCAATTAAAAGAAAATTATCATCTCCACCACGATGGGAAGCTATAAAATGCCATCCGTGTTTTAGCCACCGCTCCCATGACCGTTTCAAGCTTCCAACACGGCAGCGATGGGTTTCTGAGATGGAGACCTCAGCGTGCTCCCTGGTACTTGTCCGCACATACGTGGCCTGCGCAGCTGGGCAGCAGTGTATACTTGCCTTCCTATGGAAAGTTCTTCACCCTTTGCTTTGGCAGAAAGCTCCTCTGCAATAGTCACCCACCCTTGTTAATGCCGTTACAGTCTGCTGCGCCTTGGTGTAAGCTGTTCACAACTTACGCTGAGTTTTAATTCATCTTTCTGAAGCTAAAGAGATCTGAACCACTTTGCTGCTCAGAGCTCAGTTTGGAGGCAACAGTGAATTAACTGTCGGCAGAAAACTCCGGGACCAAAGCAGAGACATATTCACCCCCTCTTGTACCAGTTGCCTTGTGCATTTCATTTCTCGTTTGGTTTTCATACGAGCTCTGTACGCTCCCCACACCTCACTTACAGCTAATCACTGCCAATCGTTCCTCCGTTCTACTGCGTACAAATCACATAAACAAGGAGACGGGCATAAGGCAACTTCCTCATCAAAAATACTGTTATATGACACAGTCAAACAGGAAAACATTCCCATGATCATTAATGATCTGCTAACAGGTCATAAAGCTAATGCATATATTTATGTTTGTTCTTTCTTAATAACAGTAAATCAAGACCCTGCACAGAGGTAAACACTGTTGCACTAGAATCACTGCAAGCACAAACCCAGGCTCTCATCCTCCTGGATTTCTGACAAAACCAGACCTATTCATTTGTAAGCAATGTCAGAAAAGGATTTTTTGGTTGTTGTTTTTGCTGTTGGCTTGGGGGTTTCGTTTTGGGGTTTGGTCAGTTATTTTTTTTCTTCCAATTGTTACTTTAACCCACCAGAAATGACCTAGAGCTCATCACTTATTTACTGTGTCGATTCATAGTTAGCTTCAAATAACAGCAGAGCATAAGGATAGAAAAAGTGAATCTCCCTGAAACCATGGTGCCTGGCTGGTTGATATTTTCCCCAAATAACAAAATTATGTTCATACGTTCATTTTGTCTCATGGCAGAAATAACGCATACATGAATAAAAGAGCCTAAAAAAGGGCTAAGAGGAAAGGGGGGTGGGAAGACCACTGGGGACCTTACAGGCAGACTCTGTGGGCTAGACCCTGAGCGTCATGGGACCACCACCCAGTGCCCATCACAGCAGGTAAACCTTGGTTCTGGTAATAAAACCAGAACAAACAGAAATCAGGAGAGTGAAGCACACTAAAGCAAAAGCCTGGGAGCCAGGACAAAGGGCTGGACCTTGCCCGAGATCAGCAGAGAAAAGGAGCTGAGGTGTGAAGAGATTGGGTTGTCCAGGATGGAGAGAAAACCACAGTCATTGAACAATTTTACCACGTCTCTTTACACTTCACCGAATAAGAAAATGAGGAAAACGCAGAAGCTAACGGGTCTGCTCTCCTGGCTCTGTGGCCCCGCTCGCACAGAGGCACACCTGTACAAACAGGTATGGGTCTCGCTTGACTTGCTTCACTGGGGTAAACTGGAGCATGCACCTCCATCGATCATTTTGCAGCTGGTTACACTGGGTCAATGTGTATTGCTTGGCAACTTTACCGATCTCCAGTACACAACTTAAAACATAACCCCTACTGGGTATTAGTTAAGCTTTAAACTTCAAAAAATATGGTCTCACTCCATCCTAGAACATCTCTGCAACGTAGGAGTTGTCCCCCCTTCGGTCTTGTGTCTCTGATAAGCCCAGCTGGGGCAGGCTCCCATGCAAGGTGGTCAGGCAGCCTCTGCGGGGTTTTGACATCCTCATCCCCCCTTTGCCTTCAGCCGTAACCAGCCCCGCACCCTGATGTCTCGTGCATTTGCCCAGCACCTTTTTTAACACCTTCCACCCACCGCCTTTCCGTGCACCGTCATCTCTGCCACTGCCCTTTTCATTCAGTTGAGATGCTTTAATATCATTAGTTCACCAGATGGTAAATATTACATATGATATTAAATAATGTATTCGATATCAGAACTGGGAGCTAAGGCAGACCTCCTGCTCCATCATCAATCTGCTCCATCAAACCTCTCACCTCCTGGAGATCAAGCTTCACTGCAGACTCTTCTGCTCCTTTGTTTATCTCTTCATCTGCCGTGCCTGTTGCTAGATCCAAATGCCTCATCATCTTGGCATTAGAAAGTCCACTCTCCCAAGGTACAGAGTGTTTATGGAGTATCATCAGTAATTCAAGTGTCTGCCAGCTAAGAGATGTTATCTCCAGCATAGCTGAAGAATACCTCAAAATCATGCTCCAACTCATCTGCCTGAAACGCTCACCTACAGAACACGCTAAAAGCAGTCATAGTTTTCAAAATGTGCCCCCCCCCGATTTAACCACTTGCTTAATTTTCACACATGAATCATCTGGCGTTCCACAGGCCACAATATATAGCTTTCATTATGTCACTGCTGACATTTTCACTGCTGGCAGACCATGATTTACTGGTTTTCATTAGACCTGATCTCCACTCTCAGTCATACCCCCAGCTTGTTGAGGAATCCATGTCTGACCAGTGAAATGTTGATCTGACTTGACAATACACTGCTCTTCATATACTAATTTCTCTAAAATTGACCTTTTCTGACAGTTACTTCCAACGCTGACAGTAAGCAGATACCACTATAAATGATGAGCCTGAGAGGACATCTCTTCCTCCAGCCTTGGGAGAAAATGGGCTTCTAGCAAAGACGCTCCACAGCCATAGCCACAACACTGCTATATTCTTACCACAACAAATACAAAGGAATATTTAAGACAAAAATCAAACCATTTCCTTCGAAACATTTGAACTGAATGGCTGAGAGAGTTGGGGCTGTTCAGCCTGGAGAAGAGAAGGCCCCGGGGAGACCTTAGTGCGGCCTTGCAGTGCTTCAAGGGGGCCTAGAGGAAAGATGGGGACAGGCTTTTTAGCAAGGCCTGTGGTGACAGGACAAGGGGTGATGGGTTTAAACTAAAGGAGGGCAGATTTAGGCTGGATAGAAGGAAGAAATGTTTTACCCTGAGGGTGGTGAAGCACTGGCAGGGGTTGCCCAGAGAGGTGGTGGAGGCCCCATCCCTGGAAACATTCCAGGTCAGGTTGGACGGGGCTGTGAGCAACCTGATCTGGTTAAAGATGTCCCTGCTCACTGCAGGGGGTTGGACTGGGTGGCCTCTAAAGGTCCCTTCCCACCCAAAGCATTCTGTGATTCTATGATTCTATGAAACTTTGTACAGTTTTGCCTACCGACTTAAGCACCAGACCAATACCTTTATATTTCATTATACTTCTTTCCTAGCAAAGACCTCCCTAAGCATCAAGAAACCACCTCCAAAAGGCTGAAGGCTCCTTTGCACTAACAAAGCGCTGCCCATGGGTCAGCACGGCCAGTACTGCTGTGCAAGATCTATAGCTGACAGCACAACCAGGCCAGCAAAGGTGCCCCACACCATTATTTGAAAAGAAAGACCAAAAAAAAAAAACAAACACCGCAGACAATAAGTCAAGCTCTAGTAAGAACTGCTTATTTGAAAGATTTTACAGATCATTGAAAGTCTGAAAAAAAAAATTAAATCAGCCTAGAATAGGGTACGATAGAAATTTACTCCCTAAAGCCAACAGAGAGGTTAACTAGCAAATGTTAATTTGCTAGTTAAAATTCAAAAATCTTACTGGTCCGAAGGATACACGAGAACATGTCTGATGAGAGGAATCCCAAATTGCTTTCTATGGCACTATTTTAGTTCATTTCTCTTTTAGCTGTAATTGAGACCTCAAGAAAAATTAAATCAGGCCAAAGTTCTTAAAGGGAATGATGGCCTTTGTAAGAATATTCTAGATAAAACACAGATTACTTGACAACATCTACAATTGTCCCCCACCATACTCCCCAACAGATACACATTTGGGCACCGAAAGACTGATTTAATTTCCATAATGTCTAACTATGTCAGAAGTCACTGGCTGTAAAACCATCTACGTGCTTAAATCCACGTTGGGTTCTAACTAAAGAAAAATGGCATTTCTGCCCTCTTTTTAAGTAAAACATGCACTAGGTGTTAACATCTCGAACTACCAATGCAAGAAAGACATTAAAAAAAGAACTATAAAAAGTGAGACTGTATTATGGAGCAAACCAGCACTATAAATAGACAGCAAGATTATCCGATAAAACTCCACACTGGGAAGTGCAATGGAAATCTATCATGTCCAGAGAAGAGCCCCCAGCTTCTGCAGCACTGCAGGGAAATTACAGAACTGGGGACCTTTCTGCAAGCTTCAGGCACTGACTGTTTCCACCCAACTCATGAGTGAAGTCAACTGAGGTGATACTCAGAAACGAAGGCACAGCGTTAGCACGTGCTAGCGTGTCATTGCCGGTTGCAATGATTATCTGTTATAATCCTGGGCAGGGGCCACAGGAGCTAGAAGAAACAGTGCCAAGCTGGTGAGGCTCACCATAGGCTGCCTGTTCACCCCAACACCTGCCACCTCCAAATGGACCAGAGAACCGTGAGCAGAGAACCTTCCCCTTTAGTATCTTAGAATCACAGAATCATTTGGTTGGAAAAGACCTTTAAGATCATCGAGTCCAACCGTACCTGTCCACCACTAAACCATGTCCCTAAGCGCCTCGTCTGCCCGGCTTTTAAATACCTCCAGGGATGGGGACTCCACCACTTCCCTGGGCAGCCTGTTCCAGTGCTTGACAACCCTCTCTGTGAAGAAGTTTTTCCTAATATCCAATCTAAACCTCCCCTGGCACAACTTGAGGCCATTGCCTCTCGTCCTATCACTTGTTACTTGGGAGAAGAGACCGACCCCCACCTCACCACAACCTCCTCTCAGGCAGTTGTAGAGGGCGATGAGGTCTCCCCTCAGCCTCCTCTTCTCCAGGCTAAACAACCCCAGGAATCTTGAATCTCTTCACATAATTTTTGAAGAGTCATCCCACCCCCGGTCCCCTTTCCTATTTGTTTCCTTCTTTTTTTTCCTATGAAAACCAATTCATTACCCATGATTCCTTCACTGGTAGATCCCATTTCCAATAATTATTCTCCCTAAATAACTCAGTGGGGTTAAGAGTTCTGGGCTAAAAAAAAAAAATAAATACACAAAAATTAATGCTTATCTAGAGATAAAAGAATATAGAATACGTCTCTCTGATGTATTTCTATATTTTCAATAAATGGCCAGTATCTGTGCAGCAGGTAAACTCCCTTTAAGCTTATGGAAAGTGTATAATTCCAGGTGTGTGTATATATGTGTATATATACACACACATATATATATCTCACACACACACACACACACACATATATATGTACTGTTATGTCAACAGAAAGCTTTGCTCATGGATTCCGCACTCCCTAATACACAGGGGCTACACCCACCCTTGCAGATAAAGAGGGCCAAGAGAAGGCCAAGAAGGGGTGGCCACTGACAGCGGTGCGTGGCCCTCCTTAGCCCCAGCACCATGCCCGGGCATCGTCTGCGAGAGCCACGTGAGCAGGCAGCGGCCGAGACCACACTGTGCAAGGATGCTCACGGCACGGGCACTCGTGGGCACGCACGGCTCCTGCTCCACCTCGGCATTTGCACACAGGGATCACTGGCTGTACACAAGCTGAAAAATGGGGGGTTATCTCAGTTACCTCAACGCTCCTCTCTGTGGAGGTCTGCAGGGTTTGCTTCTGCATTTAAGTATAAAGCGTTGCTAACACGTTGCTAACTCCAAAAACATGTGGAAAACAGAAATTCCCATGAGAAGACACATCACAAGTTCACAAGACACAAGACTTCACAAGACACCTCAAATTGCATCAGGGGAGGTTCAGATTGGATATTAGGAAAAATTTCTTTACTGAAAGAGTGGTCAAGCATGGGAACAGTCTGCCCAGAGAGGCGGTGGAGTCACCATCCCTGGAGGTATTCAAAAAATGTGCAGACATGGCACTTTGGGACATGGTTTAGTAGGCATGGTGGTGTTGGTTGATGGTTGGACTGGATGATATTAGAGGTCTTTTCCAACCTTAATGATTCTATGATTCACCTGCTCTGTTTTCCTCTGGTATGCTGGGGCTGGATGCAATGACATTTGGGGCAGCAGAAAACCTTGCGTTGACCTCAAATACCTGCTCCGTAGGGCTTTCACGGCACCGCGTGGCGAGACGAGCATCCTCCAGCAAAGCCTGAGCGAAGCCTGGCGCCAGCTCAGCCGTGCTCCCACAGAGAGTTGCAGCACCCACCCGGACCTGGCACCTCCTACGCCCACAGCAGCTTTACACGTAAGCGCATAATTGCAGCCGCAGCTCCGAGCACTACAATTATGAGTACACGATAAAAATAGTTTGCTCACACCCCACTCATCCAAGCGCTGGAGCCAAAGCAGTGCCGTCGGGTCTGGCACCGAGGAATCATCACGCTCTCGCCCACCGTCAGCCAGGTCCCTTGTCTGCAGCGTACAAAACCCCTCACGATACAACAAGCGCTTTTAAAAATATACCTTTCTGCGGAGAAGGGACAGGTAACCGAAGAAACGTAGGCCTGCCGAGATGCGGCAGGATAAGGCGTGCAGTAACCAAGCCTCCCGAACCAGGGGAACAGTATCGCTCTGAACTCCTTACAAAGTTATACAGCAGCGTGAGAAGCACCGGGAATTAATTAGAAACCAGGTTTCCACATCTGATCAGGTGTCTGCTCTTTCTGCTACAGCTTTGTTTACAAGGAAGACAGGCACCAGAGCTGGCTCCTCCAGAACAAGCTGGCACCTATTGCTCTACCTACGCTCCCATGGAGGGGGGAAAGAAAAAAGCATTGCTCAAGAGAAAAATGTTAGAGAAATAAAAGAAAAAAAAATACTAGATAGAAGTTTGTAGAGTCTGCTCTCATATTTACTCTCTGTGCCTTCTCTCCTATGCAATAAAACTAACAGGAAAGCAAGAAAAGGTCTCACCCCTCCCCAAGTGATTTGTTTCCTCCAGACTATGCTATAAAAACATAAAACTTTGCACACCGTAGTCGTGAAAATTATTCACCTGAGAAAACAAAATAATCAGTGGTTAAAGTCTTTGCTTTATATCGTTTCAGCTAAAAATAAAATAAAATAAAATAAAATAAAGGAAAATATAGAATAAAATAAAATATAAAATAAAATAAAATATAGAATAAAATATAGAATAAAATATAGAATCAAATCAAATCAAATCAAATCAAATCAACTTTATGCTGGAAACACGGTAGCTACAACCCTCGCAAGCTAACCTGCCATACGTTCTCATCCACCAGCGTAGATTTATTATTTTTTTAGTGTGACTGGAAACATGTGCAATCCTCATGATTACAATTCTGCAATAAATCGGCAGACCCGGGCCAAAGCGGAGGCACCGCACCGGGAGGTCAGGTGAATTTTCGGCCGCGACAGCAGCAGAGGGGGACGGGGCAGGCACCCACCCCCGAGCACAAACCCCGTAACTTCACCCCCACGCTTGCTTATACTCCGGTATCCAGATCATTGCAACAGTTCAGAAAATTTTGTCTTTCTTCTCGAAGCGGAAGATTAGAAGTAAAAAATGTGCCATACGACCTTCTCTTGTTCTGACAGACTTGCACAGATACTTCACTTTTCGATTTAGTATCGGGGGGGCTGGTTTCTGTGAAGCTCCAAGCCATGCCGCTGTGCCAGAGATATGATGTCATGTAACTAAATTTCTGATTCCCCGCCAGTTTGAGCAGTACCATTAAACGAAGCCAAAATGAGCTTCCTGCGCTCAAACTGGAAACAAAAGAGCACTTTTACAACACTGCCCTCAGGGTTAATAGAAATATATACGTCCAAATCAAGGCACAGTTACCATCTCATCACACCATCAGCTTCTACACGCGTAGAACAAAACACGGCGTGGGCTCTTGCCTCACGCGGCTGGATTTAAGTCCGTGCAGACAGACGCAGAGAGACTTCAAAACAGCGGCGGGCAGCAAACCACCAGCTCAGGTCTGCCCACCACAGGACATTCCTGCCCAGCTGCTCAGTTCCCAGATGTGGAGCACACGGCGTGGGGCAGAGGACGTAACCTCAAACCCCAACTGGAGACAGAGGAGTCACTAGTTGTTTTGAATGCCGAGAAATCATTTGGATCTTAACCTAACACCACTGCCAACCAGTCCTGATAGCTGTAGACACCCCGGAGTTTTAACCACAGTTAAGTCAAGAGTATGATTATGGGGAGAATCTGCAAAGTAGATGTTACAGTTCACACCAAGGCCAATGGCTGCTTAACTTGAACAGCATTTTACCTGCACAAACACACTCTGTTATCACCCAACTGTCCCCAAGCATCGGCTGCGGAGGATGCCACCCATGAAGGACCGGGCTTGCTAGGTTCATCTCACTCAGCCTGAGCTGGGCTCAGTGAAAGATGGCCAACGATCTGGTGACGGTGATGCTTTCTTTAAGCAATCTCATTGTGTCATTTTGAGTGTCAGAGGACCAAAACATTTCAGATGACACAGAGAGTGCGGTATTATACAGCCAAGTCTCACGTCTTGCAAGGTCTGTCCATGGCACATGACTTTCCTAGGATTTCCATGGCACCTAGCTGCTCTTCCAGCCGCCCAGCAGCACAAGGCGGCTGCTGCGTGCGTGGACCCCAAATATGTCCCATGTTTGGTGAGTCCGACAAGATGGACCTGAACCCCAGGAGATAGGGAAACCAAGGACTGACAAAGTAAACATACTTATATCTCCCGGAGACTTAGTGCCCCACTGGAGACCACAGTTACAGCCTCGCTCCTGAGTAATGAACCAATTTTAATTGAACCGTTGATAGACACGGTCCCCTGAGAAATACCACGTTAACTGACAGAGATCTGCAGGTATTTTGGCTTTGAAAAGAACAAGCAGATATTAAAGTCTTACTTGAAACGCTTGAGAATAATGTGAAAAATCCAACAAATGAATGGTGCTCAGACAGATCTAGCTCAGACTGCTAACTGGTGCTCCAGCCCTGCCAGATGCTGTTGACAGCTGCTGAAAGCACATGCAATCATTTCAAGACAAATCACCTTGAAAATAATCCTCCCTCAAGAAAGCTGATGATATCCAACAAGTGTAAACTGTTGTCAGACATCCGTGGAAAGAAGAGGATTGTAAAGATCTCAGAAAAGTGATTATATCAGAGAGAAAAACAGAGTGAAGACAAAGGCTGGCATCAACGAACACGGTTATCAAGTATTCCCCAACGGGGACAAAAATCAACCAAATGACTTTCAGTGTGGACACGCTCTCTGTTCCTGGAGACGCTGTACGCAAGCTAGCAAGCAGGTATGGGACGAGCCTCAGGAATGCGAGCCTCCACTGCCAAATCCATCGAACTATCACTGGACCACAAATGCCAGAGCGAATTTGGATATCCAGTGCACATCATTTTTCCATCATCTGAAGCTGTCTGAGAGCTTATGAAATGCAAGGGTCTTTCCTGCTTACAAAGAAAGCTACATTTTACTGAAAGTTACTATATTTTTAAAAAAATTCTACAGATAATGCGTGTGCTGAAGACATCACCAGAACTTGCCCTGTTGGGTAACAGCAACAGCTCAGTTCGTCTCCTTGACTCACTAACCATCAACAGTTAATCAGTAAGGTGCGCTGGTGTCCGCAGAAGCTCTGCGTAGCTTTCCGCAGCTCTGTACGATAGATGTGCCAACACATTTGTACAAAGACATTTTTCCATTCACAACAGCAACACATGAGTGTTGCTGCAAGACTTTAAAACCTCTTCCCATAAAACGATATCTGAATGGATACCAGATACAACCCGCTAAGTACACAACGGTCTTGACTCGAGGTTGGAGTCAGAATTATTGCAGCAATAAGCATCTCTATAACAAAGCAGTGGTTATAAAGCTGATCCTACTTTTTGGAACCTCAACATAATTTTCATTCACTGGCATCAGACAGAGTCCTTCACATTTATTTTGACTGCCAAGCCAGGCAAACCCCTTCTCAGCATAAGAATTAAAAGGGGGGGGGGGAAGTGTCAGACACACAGCCATATACACCTTGCATGGCAACAATTTGGTGCGTGGTCCAAAGCACCAAAACCTGTACTAATCACCTTGAGCTCATTAATTTACAAAGCTTTCGCCCAACTCTAGCGGCTGGCAGATGATCAAGCTCTTAGTTGATGTGATTCAAACTAATCCACTAAAAGGCATTTAAGAGCCAGCTAGGAAATAAGTATTTTTATATTATTAGAAGTGCTAAAAAATTTTAATGATGCCAGACTCTCAAGGTGAGGGAAACAACACCCAGGTCCATATGCGAGGATTTTCCACCTCAAATCCCACCACCAGTCAATGCACCCGCCGAGTCACCCAATGGTTACCCTACCATTTCTGTACTCTTTCACTGGAGATGGGCAAAAAAGCAGCCTGATGCAACCTATGTTACTGCATCTCTCCCTTTTTCACCCTTCTTCTTTTGATCCCACCTTCAGCATGATTTCCTAGGGAAAGGAGGCTTTTGCCATCGTAGGGGAGTGTGTGTCATTACGCGCCTTTCCGCTCCCTTCTCCATCCAAAGCAATGCTCAGACCCATCGGTGGCGTTCAGCCAGTCTGGACATGGAGGTAGAGGCTGGGAAGTGTGAACACACACTGGACACAACCTCCAGGTGCCTCAGTTAAGGAAACACTGCAGCTTGCATTAGTACCTCATTAGACACCAAAAAACCCAACCCAAAAAACCACCCCCACCCCCCAAAAAAAAAAATAAAAAAAACCCAAAGCCAACAGAGAAAGAAAGAGAGAAAACTTTCAGGTGCCCCGATCATGGAAAAAATTGAATTACAAACCACAAACCAGCGTAAGACGCAAAGCTGTAAGAAAGCAGGCTTCATCAGCCACGGGGCTCGTGGTCTACTTGGGGCAATGCATGTTGCTGGCTGGTTTGCTGTCAAACTGGGTCATACGCAGATTTTTACTTCACCAGTTCCAGAAAGCCAAAGTTCTGTTGTCTGAACACCAAACTAAATAACACCAAATGTTATTCCCAGAGAAAATGTTTTAGTCTATGTAAAATTCTACCTTTGTTAAGTGGGTAAAAGTTCACTGGTTTAACAATGCTCTTCACTGCCTGAACTGAGATTTGCTCGATAAAGCAGCGCCACAGAAAAACGCCCATGAGAACAAAAACCAACGAGAAAGTCTTTTTCCTTTTTGCCACTCAAATATCAGATCTAGAACCAAGGTGTACCAAGGCAGAAGCTGTTTAACACCTCTTTCATCTGGGAAAAAGTAAGAAAATTATGATAAGAGTTTTTAAAACATTTTAAAACCACAAAAAAGCTCTGTACTCTATTACATGTTAAAGTACTGTACAGTTTGGCACAAGCAAGCTAAACTCCTGTTGAAAAAAACTTCATAGCAATGAAACTTTCATACTTACGTAGCAGCTTGCCCAATGCTGATAAAACAACTTTAAAATTTTTTCAATCCTTGAAGGCCAACTAGCAAATATATATATATATACACACACTGTATACACACACACATATATGCATGCACACACGCTCATCGTTCAGCAGAGGCAGGAGGTAAAACGAGGAGGACAAGGACACTTAGTCTTTTCCTAGGCTGGGAGGAATTGATAAAATTTTCACTCCCCCCAAACTACTTCTTGTGGTTGACTCCCTTGGATGCTCTGAAGCACCACAATCATTACCCACCAAACGAGCTTGTTCAGAAGCTATGTAAACCTACCCGAAGTCACAGCCGTTATCCCGATGACACGGGGTTCAAGTTCAACATTCACAGTTGGCTCCACACAAGACAGACGTATCCCTACCCTATGCTCAACCGCTCCTCCAGCACTGCTCGACACCGTGACCGAAGATACTGGCCACCACCCTCGCCAGCCCCTCTTATCTCGCTCCCGAGAAGCCTCGCTGGGCGCCGGAAGCTCCTTAAGAGAATGAACACATCTCAAGAGACATTAACTCTTAATATCTGCAGACTGGCATCTGCTTCCTCGGCAGTTTAGCCCCAAACGTTTGTCTGGAAAGAGTGCTCTAAAACCAGTAGGGATTTCTATGAAATCCAGCCCTGTACTGGTCTAGCTTTAGACTCTTGTTATATTAACGCAAGGATCCCAGGGAAACAAACTCCTTTGGCTAAATATTTAAGGCCAGAGAAGTCTGAAAACACTTTTGACATCTCTTCCTCATCAGCGTCCACAAAAACAAAGAGCTCATTAGATGTAGTAAAAATAAAATATGTAAAAAAAGCTCCATTAAATATTTAAACATACCAAATACCACAATAACAGCATTAGCCAAACTGGTCATGAAAACCCACTAGTGCTCACGTCAAAACCATCTTTATCTGAAGGTTTGCCTTGTTGATGAAAATTCAGATCGTCTATTTTATTATGCCATAAACCTGATGTGGCGACACTCAAGCAAATATCATCCGAGATGGGTATTTATACAACATATATGAATCGAGTCTAAATCAACTGCACACGCACATCGGAACCATCAAACCGATTATCCTGCCTAAACACACTTTACTGATCAACTCAAAGTGAGCATCGCTGTAATTTGGGGAAGCCTTTCCAAAACAAACACGAGCATCACGTGTTTCATCCCTGACAACACGCATGAGACAGAGTTAAACATATCACAAGATATCAGTGGCCACCCGAACGGATATTGTTTCTGCTTATTGCATTCAAATAAAGCGCATGCACTCACCGGAAAGGCGAGCGCCGGATGAAAAGGTTCAAGTTTATTTGGGATGCTGAAATTAAACTCCTGCTCCTTGGGATTTTGGTCGGTGGAAGCCCACGAGACCGTATGACTTTAGCAACAGATGCACAGAGCGAGATCTTAAGATGCTAATATTTATCAAGGACTTCCATTATTCTGGAGACAAGAGCTATTGTTTCCACTCACATCAGCACTACTTTGGGAAACTGGTTGTACACACAATTGCCCGAATTAGCTTCTATTCAATTATTCAAAAATAACATCTGAAAAGCAACCTAACTGAATCTACTTCATTTACCTAAAAAATCACGCACGTCAATATGAAACTACAGACAAATGAAAATCTGCACAAGAAAGCTTGGAGCTGGCAAAGAGAAATCCAGTGGTTTAAGTGAAGAATATTTTGGTTTGATTGTCCTTCTCCTTCCTACCAACCTTATTTTTAGGTGACTGAAACCTTTATGGCATGCCTTTACCTTAGCTTCCAAAGCACAGCTGTAGACACACATTATTTATTTAAAAATATCCATCCTACAGCTGATTAAACTCTTGAAACGAGCTTGTCGGGCCCCTCCCTCCACCACCCAGACAAAAAAACCATTGATTTCCGTAACAGTAATGTGAATATCATAGCATAAAAGGACAACAAGCTGTCATCACCCCCACAGCACTTCAGTACGAGTGCTGGAAAACAGCGTGGACTTGCATTGCAAAGTGATTTAATCCAAAAATCTCTGCATGACGAAGAAATGATAGCAGTGAAAGGGAACGGGGACTGGAGTTAGCAATTTCCAACTATTGAGGGGGGATTTAAAAAAAAAAATCCGTTCATATAAGGTCCTGTGAAAAGCTATTTTTTTTGAGGAATTTTTTTAATTGCCCTTGGGCACTTCATAGCCATATCTAATGAGCTTGAAATTAGGCAAGGTCATGCGTGTGCAGCCTTCAGCATTTCTGAATATAAAATACCAGGAAAATACCCTCTTTGCGTGACTTCCAGTTTTCCAGAATCATTTTATTCACTGCACTATAAAACAATTTCCGAATCCCAATAATTTGGTCTGTTCATCTGTTTACATCCTTTCCTTCTTCATATCCCTTGGCATGGAAACACCCTTGTCAATACAAACCCCAGCAATTTTGTAACCTGCCTGATGCTGAAATATTTACATTAACGTTTTGCCGGCCAAATACCTTCAGTATACAAAAGAATCATCCGGCAGCCAGTCAGTCAACTACCTACAAGTCGTAATTCGTCCGCACAACAGCTAACGAGATGAAAGCAGATACACACAAAAGCAGTAGGCTGACTGATATAAAGTAATTGCAGGCAGAATCCGATGACAGAAATTTATGTAATTCTATTAAAGGAAAGGCGGTTGCCTAGGAAAAGAAGGAAAGGTCAGATAAAACCCCCAGAATTTAAATAGAATGCGCAAGGAATTTTATATACCGTATGAACGCATAAAAGGACACAATAAAAGTTTTACTTATATTTGACTCTATTCCTCCCATCCCTTCCTATCCTATTTAGCAGCCTATAGAGCATATTTAGCTGTTTATATAAAGCCAGGCAAAGCAGCAAGGCGAGCCCCCGCGACAGCTTACTCAGAAATACACGCCGATGGAGGAGCATGCAGGATGTTTTATGTCCTCATCCTAAGTACATCCCAGCATTTAACTTCAAGGTTTCCATGAAGAATTTTCCGGGTATTACAGCAAAGTAAACTCCTGGCATGAGGCACAGCTCCCGCTGCGTGCATCTGCAGCGTCCCTTCTAAGAGAGACCCAGTCTTAACACCCTGCCTTGGCACTGTTGCGTTCCAAATAAACAGCGATATTGTGGCTTCAGACCGAATCGCTCCCTGCAGCACCACAGAAGGGTCTGAGCTGGGAATCATGTAGGCGCAGAGCTGTGCAACGTACAAACGGCGGCGGCGTTTTCCCTTTTTTAACACGTACCAAGTGATAAACCCTGATTTTATTTGGTATATAAACGTCAAAAATATTTAAGTTGACAAGGATATACGGTCCGTGATGAAGCAGTCCCGCCTACGTACATACATCTCTACCGTGCCACCCTCACGAATTTCCACAGCAGCTTTATAAAAACTGTATCAGAGACAACAAAGTACCGTGTACGCGCCACAGACCAAATACTGGCACTTACTGAAAACGATGATTATTGCTGCGAACATATGGCGACTGAGGGATAAGAACTACGCTCCTCTCTGAGTAGGTCACACCACACGACAAAGAACACGGTAAATTCACCGGGGAAAAATGGGCATCTAAGGTCTACTACAGCTGTTGTAATACTTGGCAACAAGGAAAACGACGAAGAATTATTCATTTTATAAGAGAAAGAAGGCTGTCCAGCAAGCAGGCAGTCTTGTCGTTCAAACTATCCCGTCCTCCCCAAAAAATCATGGAATCCAAAATAATTGAAAAAAAAGATGAAATAAAGATGGGATATATTTGTACTCCTGTCCTTCCTCACCAATTATATCACAAGAAGGTATTGTCTAATGTAAAAATCTATTCAGAGTGCCAAAGAAGTACCAGCAGTTCTACCTTACCGCCTGCTTTGTGCCATTCTCACCCAGTAAATATCTTCTTACAAAATCAGCGATCAAGATGCACCATATTTTACCCAGGGACCACATCAGCCACCCTAGGATTAAGACAGGCGTTTGTTTTCAAGGCAAATGAGTTCATTTTAACTAAATATGTCTCACTGAGCTTTATTGAACCAAACCATCAGCCGCACCAATACACACTTCCATCTCCTTGCAGAGTTCACCATCGCCCAAGCTCGGCTGTTGTATCACTTGACCGCTGCGCGTTGTTCTGCCTGTCCCATCACATCAATTTGACAGATACTACGGGCAACGTGGGGGCCAGGAGAAGGAGGGGGGGCTATAGCTTAGTGCGGTCAGGTTCATACATGGCTAAATAACATCTTGAAGGATGTACAGCAGTTATTTTAGCACTCCTTGAACCGCTATACTTGCCGATCAATCCAGTTTCTAACGGTAGTGGGAAGCCTGGACAAATCAAGGGAGTCAGACTTGGGTTTTCATTGGAAAACCCCAATCCTACTCACGAGCAAAAACTGAAAAAAATAATTTATTCTATTTCCAAACTACGTTGTAACTTATACTTTACCTTTCACACTAGAGAGTCGGCGGAAATCAGACTCGAGATCAGACACGCGAATGCCAGATAATTAAATGAGCGGATCACTGACACATAAATAAAGTTTTAGGTTTGCAGCAAACAAGTCTTCTACTGTAATACAACCAGGATGACTTTTCAAATGTCTTTATGTCAGCACTGGCCTAAAAAATCCAGTGGAAACTGGAAGGGTCGGATTCCCTCCCTGCTGGCACATCCCAGGGCCGTACAGGAGGCAGCAGGGCTAGACCCGAGGACCAGCCTGATTAAAAGCCTGTCCTCGGTGTTTGCATAACTAATCGGATGAGCGTTGGGAATCATTTTCTCCGAGCAGTTCTAATGAGCTAAATCACTATTATCATCGCAGTCATCACCCACCCATAAGCGCCTCATCAATGATTTATTTTTACCTTGCTCCACAGCAAAGCAAACATGGATCTAGCGAAGAAACCTCGTCCTGACACCTCCTCTCTCCCACGGCGTGGAGCCAGCGAGCTCATCGCTTACTAAAGCAGAAATATCTACGTTTTCATTTCAGCGATCCTTCCTTAAGCGCTCGTCACACGGCGGATGGCACCGTTACATTTCCGCGCCAGAAAACCAAACACGCGGGTCTGAAATCCTTGCGGCTCCACAGCCGTGAAGCTGGAGCAGGAGGCAGGAGCCAGCCTGACCTCCCGACACCACCGTCCAGCAGCGGCCCTGGGCTCTGATGCACCCAGATAGTCGTATCTCTCTGCAAAACGGGGTTTCCACAGCAATAAAAGCAAAAAAATTCAACAAAGATCGCTCTAAAGGTATGTTAATGGCCACACTGGGGATCTCCACCCAGTTCACGCTGAGATCTTTGTTATTGACCATTAATTTCCACAGAACAAGCTCTCTGAGGCAACATAATTTTTTTGTTTTTGAGAGAAAATGCATATATTGTGCCAGCTCTGCCCATTGGAAGGTCACAATCCCTGATAACCATCAGCCCTGTGCTCCGGCGTGGCCTTACAACGAATCTCACACAGACAAAAAAGATGAACCGCAGCCCTTCTGCACAGCCTGGGCTTCTGGTGCTCTAAAAATCACCAAATAGATGCCTAATAATGTGCCGTATTAAACACGGCGGATGCTCCCGTGGGTGGTCCCACAACCTGGGCAGGTTTTTATACCTGTCAGTATCCGATACCAAGTCAAAGTTTCCAAAATATAAAGGAAATCACATAGACGCATGAAAGAATTATACAGCTCGCCTGTTGTATTGGCAAGTGATGTAGTTTAGTGTTTTCCATCACACCAGCTATAGAATGCAATTATAACTAAGAAACTGTTAATATTCCCTCCAAAGAAAGCGTAGTTTAGCAGACAAGAGCGCATGCACTGGCTACAATTGGAAACACAACTATTTGTCTAAGAAAACAATTTCATTTTTTACACAGTGATTTTTTTTTAAATAACAAGGGAGAGGGAGAAGCTCTTTTGCACCAGGGACGCGGTTCTCTTTTGCAGTCTCACAACATGGATAATTATTTCATTTGCTTTTCCTTGGAAAACAATCTGTAAAGAACTATGTTTCCATCAGCAGGCGCTCTCTCAAAAAAAAAAAAAAAGAAAAAAAATCACACCCACGGTCTCCTGCCAAATCCAAATAACCCCAAAATGGGGGGGCAGGAGGGGGCTTGCCGGGACCCCCCCGCCGGCCGTCCCCTCCCCGGGGCTCGCCCTGCCGGTCCTCCGGCAAATACGGGGTCGGGTCCCGATCCCTTAATGGAGCGGCTAATGCAGACATTGAGCTTAAATAACCCGGCTGGTAGCTGACTGAACTGCAAATGTTCGGTTTTACCTTCTACCCTACACAACACACAGTGCGTTTCCCTAAGTACATGTCAGCCGAAGCGACTTTTAGGCTAAGAAGATGGCTTTTTTTGCTGTAATAGAAAAAAAAGTCAGGAAGAAGAGATGTTATCTAGTATACACTATATTTTATCTCGTATATATAGAGACGCATACCTGTGTACCGCGAATTCCTGGCTCGTCGTTCAGGGGGTTTCCATCGCGCCTTCAGCAGAGCCAGTGGGTGGGGGACCCCGGACGCTCCCCCAGGTGGTGGGGACCTGGCCGGTGGCTGCTCTCTACCGAAACCCAGCTCCCATCGCCCCGCGGCGGGACCTCGGGCTGCGGGCTCGGCACACCTCCCTCCCGGGGCCGGCGGCGGCCAGGCTGCTCGTGCATGGAACGAATAATGCCCGCTGCAGCTCTCCTCTGTCAGAAAGGGAAGATTAGGATCTTCGCTGGGCACGGATTGTGCTGAGCTCTGGTTTTCTTTCATGCTTCATTAAAAATTAGATGCTGCATTATTTCAAGCGTATATATACATATCAAACAATTATGTTGTTATTCTGCTCTCTTACACAAGTCATCTTTGTTTCGGGGCGGGGGGGGAAAAATCTATGGACAATAAAGCGTAAATTCAAAAGCGGGGGGAATGAGAAGCTCCCAGGGAGAGCAGCCAAAAGGGGAGAGGAATCGCATCCCGCCGCAGCGTGACACGGCCGCTGCCCTCCGCAGCGAAGAGCGAACCGAGCGCCTCGCCAGCACTATTCAAACACCAAATAGAAACGCTCCCGGCTGCGGGGTTACCTTGTTCCCAGCAGCTTTTCCGCTCTGAGGGGCCGATGCCGCTCTTCACAAGGGTCAACAGTGAGTGATTTCTAACTATCTGCTCCAGCTGGGAGTGTCCTTCCAGCGATGAATCATCCCGGTTTATCCCAGCGTAATGTTACAGAACGCTTTACTCAAGCAAAACTCCATATATGAGGCTGCAGGTTTTCATCTCTTGCCAATTTCCAGTGGGTTTTGTTATCATTAAAAGAATGTAATTACGTATATCTCGCTATATTCCAGTCTGTTTCTCAACAGACTGAACATAAATACCTACACGTACTTAGAGACGCATGACATCACATTTTAGCTCGGTTAAGTGGCTTTTAGATAAGAAGCAGTGCCCCGTCCTCGAGAATGCGAAGATTAGATAAAATATTGAAGAAGAGCCGTGACTACCAGCCCTTGGTTTGTACATACTAGCGTGAAGTTTAACACCACAATTTAATTCATTTCGGTACATTCATTAGTCATGCAGAAAGTATTCAAAACAGACTAAGCAGCAATTCATCAAAAAAGCATTAGTATTAAATTAAATCAGCGTTGGCTGCCAGCTGAAAGCTGCTAATAAAGCCAGGAATGCTCTTGCTGATGGGAGAAGCTACACAACCTGTCCCCCGCTTCCAGCCCGCGCTCCCCAAACGCAAATCAGGGGCAGGGGCTCCGGCGGGAGCCCGGCGTGGCACCACCGGTCTTTCCTGCTCCACGCTGCTCCCGTTTCCTCTTTCAACGTTTATGGGAACATAATCTGCAAAACATAAGCGCTCTCAAAGAGTTCTCAGACACGGCCAAAGATGTTTTTGTCCTCTGGGTTTTGAGCGCTGCCACACGTATGCTGCTGTGTATAATTTCATTTTTTAAAGAGTTGCTCTGTTGATATAACCATTATTCACTCGCTGGAAAGGCGGCAAAGTCAGACCCAAGTCTTGAATTAATTGCTTATATGTACCTGCATGGCATCTTGGAGAGGTCTGTGTTTCCCTCTTAGGGTTACTATAGTATAAATATTCATTTCAAAGATTCCTTAGAGCTTTGCAGGAAAAATATTGTATAATGGAGCACTCACTCAGGGTCACAAACATAAAAGTCAAGGGCAGACGTCCTTAGACCACCGTATCCCACAAGTGAGATAAAGGCTGAAGGAGGACTTGAAGAAGTGAGAAGAGAGAAATGGTTTAGCAGAGCAGGTCCAAGAAAGCCTTTAAGGGACCAAGGACCAAACCTTTGCGTGGGCAGGGCAAGATCCCCCTCCTGGCCCTGCTGCAGGACCAGAGCTGCTGGGTGTTCCTGGACGATGAGCTGCTCGGGCAGGCGATTTGAAAGGCAGATGCCAGCTCTGGGCGTAAGACCTTAGTCAGGGCTGGGCGTGGAGGCAGGGAGCTGGGTGCTGAGCAGGCAGCGCTTGGATGGAGAGGACAGGAGCCAGAAAGCCCATGCGAGGAGGAGGCGATGGCAGCCCCGGTTAGACATGGGGCATCGCTTGGACCAAGGAAGGGCATCTGGCTGGGTTTACTCACTGGGTTCACAGATCGCATCAGGCGGTGGCACAGCAAGTATTCAGTGGTCCTCTATGGACCGAGATGGTAGCCAGCCTTTACCCCCCAAAATAAATGGGTGGAGAGAGAAATCTCTTTTTCAGGGGAGCTAACGAGAAAACAAGGCTGAAAGAGAGGGATAGACATCGATCGCTACCCTGGGACCGAGGTCCTAACTCAGCTCAAAGATCATCCTTTACACCGAAAACCCCTAGCCTTATACATAGGATTTAATAATACATAGGTAATTATTCTCATATTTATTCCCACGAATACCATTACTAGAAACAGACTCATCTGGCTGGAGCTTTCGGTGCTTGTGAATCATCCCAGTGAATCAATCATAATAATACGGACAAGGAGCTTACTGGAGAGCAGACAAAGGGAGCAGCAAGGCTATGAGACGGCATCGTGAAGATGAAAAGTTTAAAAGGGCAGGCAAGAAATCCCGCAAGAGCACCAGGATTATAAGGGCTGTAAGTCTTGTGAAGGTTACAAAAGCCTCGTGTTTCTGTAGGGAGATTATGAGGTCAAAATGTCTAATTGAAAAGGGGTTTATATAAATCAATTTCTTCCAACTCACTCCATCGGTATCCACAGAAGGTATGCCTACCTGGCTGTACGTGCATGTATAAAAGAGAGTTATTTCAAACCGCCTGGAAACTTTGTATATAAACCCATTGTTAAAATAACTCGTAAAATTATGTAAGTTATGAAATAAATTGTAAAGCATTTTAAGAGTCCCACACAGACTTGAGGATTAAAGAAATAATTGGCGTTAGCCATTAAAAAGCTAGGTAATTTATTGTGAAAGACATTTATTTCTTCTCCTAAGGAGGATTGCTCACTACAGCCGAGCATCACGTGCATCCCTTGGCTGAGAGCGGTATTTAAGGCAGGCTCACGAGCAGCAGTTAACCACAACGGCCCAAGTGCATGCTATGGTGTCCCACGCCAAGCTAAATTGGGGAATCCTGACGCATCAAAGGCCAGCTATTAATAGCTATTATTAATTCATTAGTTTAAGAGATTACATGAAAGAATTAACAATCGTAGACAAAACCGGCCGGCAACATTGGTTCTGTTGATAGCAAATCCTGGGTTTGTCCTTACGGTGAATGGATGAGCGACATCTGCTCCTTCGGGAATGGCTGGGGGGCTTGGGGGGCCTTAAGTGCTGTGACTCTGCCTTTGTGCGCTATGTAAAAATAGATTTAAATTTGCACATGTCTTCAGACACTTCCTCATTGGCCAGGCATGAAAACACGTTACTGTTTAACAGTATCTCCAGTGCAGCCCTTGGTTTCTGTGCCAACGTTCAATGCATTTTATTCATCCACTTGCTTGCGACGGCTTATGAATGATCACTTCACAGCTGGGGAACGTGAAAGCCGCTTCTTTAGCTGCATATAACTTACACAAGCAGCAGTGTGCATCTGTGGCTCTTAGCACGGCTAGATCGGATTCCTCAAATTCCCCCAAAAGACTGGGAAAATAGCTAAACTGGGACTCTTATCATTTCATTCTCTGTGTCCATCGTGACCTAGTCTAGTTTAGGCACAAGGCTGAACTTCTTTGCATCTGTGTCTCAGAACAGTAACTCTCCTATTAAGGGTAAGTTATTATTACTATTTATAGATCTCAACTACCAGCTTCAGATATAACACGTCTGTCTAAATTAAATTTTGCCATATCCTTTTTTAAAAGCCTTCTGCCAGTTTTAATCACCTTTATATCTTTGCTGAAGCTTTGCCAAGAGCACCCAGCATTTGGTGTCTCTGAAAGAACCGCTCAGTTATCGCAGTATCAGGCAGCCCCCAGAAGGCACACTGCCTATTTTCTATAACCTCCTGCATTTAGACCGAGATTTTGGAAGGCAAAGCGTGAGTAAATCATTAACCTTTGGGCTTGGTGGAATTAGGGCTGGACATCCATGATCGGGCTGTACGAAAGCCAGGGCGTGACAGAGATGCTCGCACACTTCACACCTCTGAGCTGCCCTTCCAGCCCATCTTCATAGAATCATAGAATGCTTTGGGTTGGAAGGGACCTTTAGAGGCCATCCAGTCCAACCCCCTGCAGTGAGCAGGGACATCTTTAACCAGATCAGGTTGCTCACAGCCCCGTCCAACCTCACCTGGAATGTTTCCAGGGATGGGGCCTCCACCACCTCTCTGGGCAACCTGTGCCAGTGCTTCACCACCCTCAGTGTAAAACATTTCTTCCTTATATCCAGCCTGAATCTGCCCTCCTTTAGTTTAAACCCATCACCCCTTGTCCTGTCATCTTCTCCTGGATCTTCACCATCTGGGGCAAAAAGACTATATAGAGATGGTGAAACACGACAGTGCTTCCAGGTATCTGAAGTCTGAATATGCTATAATGATAATTATGCTTGTGATGGGAACTGAATATCCACATCTTCAGAGATGTAGGAGAGGGTCTTGACACAAAGAGGTTGTCCAAGCTATAACCCTCCAGCTATCTTCTGCTTCCTACAAACCTCAGGGAACTGAGGTGTTTGTGTGCTGACCCCAGAAAGCACCACTCAAAAACCGGCAGTCTCAGCAAGAGAAAGTTAAAAATCAGTGACAAGGATATCAAACTTTCCATCAACGGAATGCGAGTGGAAGTATTGAGTTTTGAAACTTCAAGCTCAGTGGCTACCAAAATTCTACCAAATTGTCTTATTTGGTAGAAGATTCAAGGACAATAGCTTGTAGACATATTCCAAGCTATATCAGTGTTTTATAGTCATATTACAAATGTAAAGTTTAGGTTCCTGCATGCCCAAACAGTCCTTGGTTTCATATGGAATTAGTGACATAATTAACAACATTTAATAATGTTCAACAGATACTCAGAGCCAGAGGAGTGAATGAGCAGTCTAAATGGGCGCCTTTCTATCAGCAACACTGAATTTTCCAGTCCTACAAAGGGAATTAAGGTAAATATCTGTGGTGTTACTGGTCTCTAGCATTTGGAAATGACTTTCGAGTAGTAAAACTGGGAACACACTACTAAACCACAGCATTTTATGAAGAACAGGACATGCTGGACATTCTTGTATCCTTCATTTGACTTCAGACTTCCTGGTTTAAATGTCACTTGAAGAGAGAGAAGAATCTGATCAATCATTTGTTCTAATTGCATCCAGTCTAACACCCCAACCACCAAAGCCAACTCAAAAAGAAAAGGCTTTCATACCAGTTCAGCATCCCTCCATTTTCAATGATAACTCTCAAATACGATTCCTTTTGCACATCCCTTTGAGAGAGCATGGCTTAATAGAACAAACCGTAACACCTATCTGGTGTAATACAAACCCTCAATACTTCAAAATAAAGAAGAAAATATTATAGGAAAGAATGAGGTAAGGTTTACAGAAAGATGGGCAGATAAAGAAAAGCTGGAGGGAAAAAGTAGGAATGCTTCAAGGGCAAGGGGGTAGCATAACATGGAGAAATAAGTGCGTGGGGAAGGGGAGCAGAAGATTTAAGACAATCCATGGTTAGGTGACAGGAGAAATCCCTATATCATCAAGGACCTGCCATCCTCTGCCTGATAAGAAACTAGATTAATTAGCATTAACAAGGTTCTGTGCCACAGCAGAAGCATGGACATGCCCAAATCTTCCTATAAGGTTTTAGCCCATGGACAACACGAGTTAGGTTTAAAAAAAAAAAAAAAGATAAAAAGGTGGCCACGTCACTAAGGAACACAAGGCAGAAGCTCTAGCCAAGTAGCAACCACCAAAATACTTGCACGCAGCTACGTAATGTAGTATTTCCTAGCAGAAGGTATTGAAGGTGTGTGGCATGTTTTAACAACATGCTCCACAATTTATAAACTACGGTTTCAGCGTGCCCGTTGTACCCACCAAGAACAATATTTCGGCAAACAACTTACGGCATGTTTTTGCTTTGCTGCCAAGGCTTTGGCAGGAGACGCCTCTGCGCCAGGAAGGGAATTCCAGAGGCGGGTATCGACCATAGAAACTATAGTCAGGAGCCTTTCTGCCAGATGAAGGATGTCTCACAGAAAACGCACTTCAGGATCAGCGGCAGCCATAAAAATCACCATGAAATAAAGGATTTAAAAAAAAAAAAAAAAGGGAGAGTTAGTGGAATAAAAAGGGGGTTAAATTTTTTTTCCGCACACTGTTTTTTTTGCGAAGAGCCAGGAGAAAGTGACAGGCATGAAAGAGACCCTGATTGCCTATTATTAACTGCTAGTAGCACCATTAGTTTATTTACTAGAGTGAAAACTAATAAGGAGACTAATGAGAGGTTTGGTTTGGGGCATTGCGGCGTTTCATTACAGTCTGGTGGAAAATTGGAAATGAACCTGATAGCTCTGCACTCCATTAACTCTTTCCCCCGGATCTGCGTGAAAATGCAAACACGCATCCCTGTATTCAGCCGTACTTGCCGGGAGAGCTCCTAACAACTTTTTTGACAACTTTAATCCCCCCAGTAGAAGATTTCTTGCTATTTTTCCTCTTTATGTCTAGCATTGCAGTATTACAGCATTAAAATTCATTTACCGTCAACATTATAATAGTTTATCTGCCTGTTGTGCCTTTGATCAGGGTCTGTCAAAGCACGGCACAAAATGTAATTAATTAAGCCTCCCGATATTCCTGGGGTCAGTAGTGGGGTACAGCGGCGTCGCTTCACCTCCCCGGCACGCGGGCAGCCAGCCCCACTACGCTGCTTCGTGGTGCAAGGAAACATTAATTCCTTCAGTAACCTGCTCGGTAAAGATAAACGCTATCTCCAAGTCGAGAGATAGGGAGAGGATAGAAAAGCAAAATGCAGCATCTGCTGGGATTGGGTAAGGAAATTAAATTCATCACCTTTGCTTGATAAGTATCTCCGAAACTCCAGCGTAAATGAACACAGCGATAGCGGCGCACAAAGAAATTAAAAGCTTTTGGAAACTTTTCATGGGTACATTAGCGAAACAGGAAGCGAACAGGGAAGATTTCCTATAGTTTAGGGTGACGTCAACAACAAAACTGCTTTAACCAGTTGGATAATAATGAGGCCATTTCCTTTGCAAGGAGCTAGACATTTACAGAAGACTGCCCCATCATCTACCTCTTCCCCCATACGCTCATGCACACGCAGCGTCCCTGTGCAAACATCACCTCTGGTAGCGCCGCCAGATCTTTTGACTGCTTGATGTTTTCATTTCTGGTGGGTTTTCATAAATAAAACCCCCACAACTCTGTTTTGGGAATGAATACCTACTTGAATCAATGTTAAACCAGCAGTCTCTATCCCCCCAACACACGCATTTCTGTTTCTTCCCTGAATCTTAAAAATGAGTGCACGGGCTAGAGCTACTCATTGCAGATCCTATTTATATGAGAGTGTGTGTATGTACACCGTGCACTAGGGACCATCCAGGTTGTGTGATAAATAACCTAGCATTTTCACAAAATTACCAGATGATATCTTTTTGGTTGGGTTTTCACCATTCCTTCTAGAGGAGCAAGCAAAACCACTGCTATCAAGTGCCATCTCTCTGGGTAAAAGTTACGTGAGGAGCATCTCCGTTTGCAAATGTACCAAAACATTCAGAGGCAAAACATCTGAGCTTTCTGGAGATGATCCCTTTGGTTTCTTAGGAGGAAAAAAGATTGTCTGAAGAAGATTCCCAATAATTTCTGATATAGCTGGCTATTTATGACAGTTGGATCCTCAATTAAGTACAAGGGAAATACCTGTATGTAAGTTCTCAGCTCTCCAGCATTAGGTAGAGAGCACAACTAAGACAAAAATTTAAAAATTAAAAAAAAGAAGATGGATTTAAAAGAAAATACCAAAGGGGGCTAAACTAACAAGTTTTATATTCTTCCCTCAAGGAAAAAGTCTTTAAAGCAGGCGCAGAGATAAGCAGCAGAAGGCACAACAGACTGGTGCAAACATTACACGGAAGAAATAGCAAAAATACATGCGATTACATCTCCTTCCCATGGAAATGGTGTCAGACGGCACAAACGAGCTGGGCAAAGAAAGCCGTTCCATAACTGCAAAGTAACATGCAAGTTGGACTCCAGCCTTTGACCATTTGTCTGTGTTACTAAAGAATATCATTAAATTATTCCACCGATCCCAGGTCAGAAAGCTGTTGAAGGAGTGTGTGTACACACATTTGCTTCAACTCTTTGTCTCAGATTCCAAAAAAAGACTAATGTGCAATTTTCCCCTAAAGGATTTTGCAAGATTGCAGGAATGGGAGAAATCTCCTGAAACCTGCCCCCTTTGCCATCATCACACGCACGACCCTTAGTTTGGAGATGGTTCCAGCCTTCATCAGGACCATTTGATCTGTGCAGTGCCCCAAAGCAAAGAGCCCTTGCTCACTTTGAAGCTAGACACCTAACTGTATTAAGCACCAGATCCAATGTCCACTGAAGCTGAATTAATGCAAGCCTCCCACCAAATTCAGCCTTGTTTGATTAGGCTGTAAAAAAAAAAAATTACAAATTTCTCTATTTTTTCCATCAATGGATTAATATTTTTTTAATCATCATGAACATCTTGGGGTTTGCCTCGTGTTTTTAGGTCAAACTTAGTGGATATCTAATGTCAGTAACCTACCTGCACTGCCTGTCGCCCTTGTTTTACAGATGGAGTTGCTTTTCAGCTAGATGTCTTCTTTGGGCTTATACGTTAAGGAGATAAAGTATGAAATGGTGGAATGAGAAGCTGATTTAAAAAAAATATATTCAGCAGTGATTGTTCAGACTACCACACTGGCAATTTGGCAGAACCGTGATGTGATGTTGCCGTGTTTAATATACAGGATGACAAAAAGCTTTGAGTTTAATAAAATAAGAAAATAAACAAAAGAAGGGGGAAAAGCCATTGGGAAATACTTTGCATGGCTTTATAGTTAAGATGTTAATGGTCCAAAATAACATCTGTGTTCTTCCTACATTCTTAAAAAAAAAAAAAAAAAAAGTCACTTGCTGATTATGTTAGCTTGCTTTGAAAGCCCACAGCAGATTTATTATTTCCTTTGGAAAAATCGTACTTTGTTCTTCCTACAATATCATTCCCATCAACTGTAGCATGCCAAAAGAAGCTGCTTTGGGAATAAGCCAAAAAGATTGAGACAATGTGGTATACTCTAAGCACAGACTATTTATGGGCAATGAGAGAAAATCCTTTCGTAATTTTTGAAGTCTGCATTTGGTGCAAGTTAATGAGAAAGTTTGAGAGACTGAAAGGTCTCATTATGATATGTCACTCCAAGATTGCATCTTGGTTTTCTTAATTTTCTTTTAAGCTGCTCCCAAGACTAGCTAAAAAGAATCTTTATGAGAGAGGATGAGATAAACGTTGAGAATTTCAATGCAAAGATGGCCAGTCCAGATTTGATCCAGTTCTGTTGCTCTTGTAGGGAGCTGGAGTCAATGAGCCTACGAGGCACTGAGAAGAGAGACTGTCGACAGAGCCATAAAACCCCAGCCATACTTTTCTCACAGTCTGCTGGCACCTTTTTGGGCTGAGTAAAGAGGTTCTGGTTATTTACAATACTGTGCACATTGATACAAATTTAGTCCTCTCTTCTGTTTGGGGACCTGCCCCACAGAGCCAGCCGCCTCCTTCCTGAATGGAAGGCTGAAATGAGTTGACATAGTTTGAAAAATTACTTCATCGCTAGTAACGGATTATTTCTTCTCATTAATCTTCTCATGTGATTAAGTAAAATCCTTTCAAGAGAAGCTACTTCCTAAGCAGGCACAGAAAAACCTGTCACATGAAAATCAAGAAGATGGGCAAAAAGAAGAGTTTTGGTGCGCGGTGGGAAGCGACTGCTGCAGTTAGTGATTAGCTGATCAGCTCTGGGACCTTTGCGTTAAGTCTCTATTTACAAATACATACAACTTTAGGTATTAACAAAATAGTTCGTCCAGTGGCTTCATGGGAGTGCTGGCTCTGCTCTTGCAACCCTCACCGTCTCGGTGGCGTTACAGCAGTCTGCACTGGACTGCTAGTTTATTTGTTTCACCCCTAGCATTGCAATTCGTTGCATGCTGCAACGTTGTCCAAGCAGGCAAAAAAGAAGAGTAGCTAAGCTAGTGGCTGGCACATTAACCACAGAGGCGATCAGAGGGAAGGACATACGTCCCCTTACACAGGGGACCTACACATGTAGCATCACACCCTTTGGCGTGATGGTTTTGTGACCATACCCAGCCCTACAGTAGTCCTAGATTTTGGCTCGACATGATGTTTTCATGAAATGTTTTTTCTCTTGAACAGAGTCCTGGGAAAAAAAAACAACAAGCAGAAGTTGGGGACTAGAGAGAACCTCCTTCACCAGCAAACCTCATCCTCAGCCATTGCAAATATAAAATCTGTTTCACAAAGGAATCGACTTCCATGTTAAACACACAGCTCCTCCAACTGGATGGCTCTTCTTGAGTCACCACCAGAAACACTCCCTTCCACCCAGGGTATCCATGGCTGCATCACATTCTGCACTGCGTTAGCTTAGATTGCTCCCAGCAGCGAGGATGGTCAGTAACAGGCTTTTCAACGCAGGCCTGCTCTTTTTAGTACAGCATATGTGCAGAGGAAGTCATCAAGAAGAAACCCTTTGAGGTTCTTCTAAAGGACTAAGGCAGCACGTCTTTGCCTATGCATGACTCCAGTAGGTCCCATTTCTTCTTGTGCTAACTTGTCCTTTCAACAGTGCAGCTCAGTCCTGCTCCCCCGAGTGTTCCCAACCCATAGGACTTGTTCTGTGCCCTTCCCCTTCCCTCAGTCTCCAAACTACTTACACAGCAGGAGAACCTGTCCCCGGAGAGGGAATAGTTGCTGGAAGTGATGGAGTCAAGGTTGGGGAAGAGCTGCGCTACCTGCAATGAACCTCACCAGCACGGGTATGGCCAGAGCCCTTGGTCAACCCCTTTTCTTCCCTCAGCCCCCAGGGACCCATGAGCAGCCGGCCCTACGTGTGCCTTATTTCCAATAGTGAGTTCAACACTGAGCGTACCTGGTGAGAGCCACGGCTGTTCTCTGCAAGCTCCTTTCACTTCTGGAGCTAACATTAAACTAAGCTGGAGGGGAAAGTTCAGATATTAATCTCTATGTAAAAGTAAAAATGGTAGAGTTCAACCTAAGTTGAACCTAAAGCCCAAGTCTGAAAGCATTTCTGAATACTCGCTGCAGAACTCAGTTCCTAATCAAACACTTGGATTTAGCGATTTTCACACAGAATGAAGGACCCAGCGACAGCTACTTCAACGTGCTCACGCGCTCTGGCTTTTGGCCACGTGAGTCCATTGAGGAAGGCTGGAAGAGGTCCAGAGTGGTTTATTTTTTCAGTTCAAGAGGAGAAAAACATTACACACATGACTGATACATTAACTTCTAAAAACAAGGACAGAAAATGTAAAACCATCCAAAAATACTACCAGATGCCACCTGCCAGTCATTAAAAAACTTTGGTTTTTTGTACTAAGTTAATAATAGCAATTTCTAGGAAATCTTAAAATTAGGTCATGGGATTAGAACTGTACCTAGGAATCTTCTTATCTAATGGGTGAACAGGCAATATTTTGAAGGATTTATAATGAACCTGAAAAATAAACACAACTTCTCCTATCTATTTACTTCTCAGTAACCAGTTTATGCTAACAGCCACGGAGCCAAGCAGTCTGCTTCGCCGCAGAAATCGGAGGAGCTGTAAAATTGCATCAGTGTAAAGATAAATACCCTCACCTGGGAGAGACAGGGATCCGCGGCGCGCAGAAAAGAATGTAAGATGAGACCTACCACAAACGCCACAATGATAGTAGCTGGGCAACACGCAAACACTCCCCAAACCGCAAAACTCGGGAAACACAACCGAAATCCAGCCCTTTCCCCATCGCCGTGCAAAATGTTTGCAATCAGGCCGCGAAGTGCCGCTTTCCAAATACTTTGGATTCATTGGAATACGTGGATATCTTTTAAAATATTAAATGTGCTTGTGTGTTTCTTCCTGGAGTATTGAAAATTGAGACTTTTTTTTTTTTTTCTTCAAATCTTGGTTATGAATATCAAATGTTGAATATTGAATATATATAAGCAATATGTTGAATATATCGCTTCAGTGGAAGCGACACCAGTGGGATTTAACCCCTTTTTGCACTTTTTTCTGTGGTTTTTTTGCATAGTCTTCAAGCTCATTAGCTGTCATTTGAATGATTCCTTTCTTAAAATAGCATGACAGCTGATCATCTCCAGCCTCTTTACATCACAGAAATTTTCATCACCGACATTACTTAGTTTCACACAAAACGTAACCGCTACAAAGCTCTCTGTTCCAGAATAATTACTGCTCTGACAAACAGCGGCGGCCATGGCTCGGCATTGGGCAAGCCAAGCACATTCATCAAGAACATAACTGAACAAGGACGGGAATGCCTCATTCACGGCCACAAAGCTCTCCAGCTCTTCTACCGTGGGCCAGCCCCAAAATGTGAATTGAATTCAGTTGGGCTACTCACATGCTTAAATTTACATGTATGTTTAAACAGTTTTAGATTGGGATCCAGTCCAGCTGGCAACTGGAACAGACTCATTAGAGGGTTAATTGGACCCACAGCTAGAAAGGCTCTCATTGTGGTCTTGTAGCTTGTACAAGAAATGGAGGACTTGGGCATCCTGGAAGGTCAGAAGGTGCTGAGGATCTACAGCTGTAACAAACAGGGCTGGCAAGCATCACACCCCGGGCAGCAACAAAAAAAGCAACGCTCACAGTTCACACTTCCACATCAGGAGGCTAACTACAAACAAAGGTCGTTATTGCTAACAAAAGATAGATAAGAACTGAGCTGAAGATAAAATGCTAGAAATGCTGCAAAGCCGTCTACTGTTAGAGAATCAACACGCAACGGCGGCAGCGGCACAGGCAGGAGGTGGCCGAGCAGGACAGCAGCACCAGGGTCTGCAGGAGCTACCACAGCACCATCTCTAGCAAAAGCAGAGGCAATGAGGTAAGAAAAAGTACGCCGGCATTTTGAAAGGTAAAGGGTTAACTCTCTTGATTCTCCCAGATGTGAGGCACTGCAGAACCTAAGGTGCTCTCAGCGTGGCCCCGCTGGCCTGCCCACAGCACGTGGGTGCCCCCACGCCCAGAAGATGCCCTCGTCTCCCTTCAGACGAGCCAGATATCGTTGCTAAACCGCCCATCGTGCTTTCTTGAAGGAAACCTGCTGCAGTGGAGTTGTTCTCCAGAAAGGCCCACATTGCTGCAGAGCAAAGGAATTCACAAATGAGGAGCAGGGCACAGCCTGAACAGGGCTCTCCAGTGCTTTCTCCATTGCCTTCAGCCTCACACACACACTCCTCCTCCCGCCTGCCCCCTTCTCCTACTGCTTTCACCTCTGCCCAGCCCTGTTCTGCTCCCCAGAGACTCTTGCCCTGAAGGCATTCACATCCTGGAGGTGTTCAAAAAACATGTAGATGTGGCACTTTGGGACATGGTTTAGTAGGCATGGTGGTGTTGGGTTGACAGTTGGACTGGATGATCTTAGAGGTCTTTTCCAACCTTAATGATTCTATTCTATTCTATTCTATCCTCCTGTGTCATCGCTTTAGGACTGGGCAGGACAGGAGCAGGAGAGGAAGAGAGAGAGAGGCTTAACCAGCAGAGAAGGAACAGTGTCACGAAAAGAGCAACAAGAAAGAACGGAGCTTTAAAACCCATGACCTACAGAGGAAGGTCTAATGAATCGAGCTATTCAGCCTACGGACATTTTCTGACAGAATGAAAGGGCAAGTTCATTGAAGATCGCCAAGGGACAATCTCTTCAGCCTGTTCATGACAGATGTGAACACTTCCAGTGCAGCAAAAACTACTCAAGCTGGACAGGAGCAAAAACCTAACAGTAAGGGCAGTTAAACATAGGAAGAGCTTTCCTTGCCCTCAGTAGAGGTTTTCCAGTCCAGGTTAGACAAGGACTCCTGAGGAGGACAGGGAGCAGAGTTGCCTTCGTACCCATCTAGCTGAGACTTCTTGAGGTCCCTTATATCAGTTGCACCTACTAGCAAGCTGACTGCAGATGTCCCCTACCGTGTGGACACCAGACCACCACTGGAACACCCTCTGCAAACAGCACATCTCTGCGCACCACGGGGAACATCTGCTCCATCTCTCGCTGCCCAGACAGTGCTAAACTTTACGATGATCAGTTGTCCCAGCCCCTTTCCAGAGGCGCGGGACACTCCAAATAGCGTTTCAGAGTTCTAACTTGTTTTTCCAATTCATTAATGAATACTTTATCTTGTTAATCTGAAAAGCTGGAAAGGGAGAACTGTCTTTATGATTAATAGCAGAAACAGGGGGAGGAGAGGGAATGTGAAACAAAACTCCTTCGAGTCAAGAGCATATTTTGCTTATGCAACATGATTAATGGCAAGGATGATATAACATTAATGGAGACATTTATAAAAGTACACTTTCAAGATTTCCCAATTAATCCCAATCTCCTGGACTACAAGTTAATGGACATTTTCCCAGATGTCAACAAGGGCAAAGTATAAAACCCACAAGACAGGAACATAACCAAACACATCACTGCTAATGTCACGCTGGCCTCACGCTTCCAGGCCAACCGCGTGTGTTTGTATATGCAAATCAAAAATCTTCCTATCAGTCTGCTGCTGTCTGAACTGATTTATAGCTGAAGATTTCGATGAGTGCTGGAAAGACTGAGTTCCAAAAATCTGCTGATAAAGATTATTGCCAATGAACTGTCAAGGAGGGGTTTTCCTCCCTTTATGTTATAAATTAGGCTATGACTAAAACACATTTTTGTAAAGCTAGATCCTGTGCAAACCTGGTCTTAACAAAACATGAACTTCAGCTCCTGTGGAAGGTGTTGCATGGGGAAGGTGTTCAGGCCCTTCCCTTCCTCCAGCTGACTTTCCCTTCTCCAGAGGTTTGAACACCAAACCCGCATATAGAAGGGAAATTTTTGTCCCCAGGGAAGAGTATTTCATCTCATCCCATCATTAGGTTCTTTTTCCCTCCCTCACCTTGTTAAGGATCCCGGTGTCTGTGCAAAAGCTCTGGTTTCCACTACTAACAGCAGCGAGCTCACACCCCAGGCTGCTGCACCTGGCCCCGACGTTTCACGCTGATGGCTATCCCAGGCCACACCGAGAACCCGACACGTTGATCACACAGAGAGAAGGTCTGAGAAAAGGGCTTGAGGCAAAGCACGAGGCTTCTCCTGCCCATGCACGGCCGTCTGCTTTGGGTGCTGCCGAGCATAGAATCATAGAATCATAGAACCATAGAATGCTTTGGGTTGGAAGGGACCTTTAGAGGCCATCCAGTCCAACCCCCCTGCAGGGAGCAGGGACATCTTTAACCAGATCAGGTTGCTCACAGCCCCGTCCAACCTCACCTGGAATGTTTCCAGGGATGGGGCCTCCACCACCTCTCTGGGCAACCTGTGCCAGTGCTTCACCACCCTCAGGGTAAAACATTTCTTCCTTCTATCCAGCCTAAATCTGCCCTCCTTTAGTTTAAAACCATCACCCCTTGTCCTGTCACCACAGGCCTTGCTAAAAAGCCTGTCCCCATCTTTCCTCGAGGCCCCCTTGAAGCACTGCAAGGCCGCACTAAGGTCTCCCTGGGGCCTTCTCTTCTCCAGGCTGAACAGCCCCAACTCTCTCAGCCTGGCCTCGTAGCAGAGGGGCTCCCGGGGAAAGGCTGCCTGGGAGAACACCTCCTGCTCAGGGGACAGACGGTGCTCACGGCTGCGCTGCACACACGTCCTTTGGCTTCCTGATGGACCCCGACACCCACTCACCTGTCCCTGCATGAACCACCTTGCACATGCATGGCTGCACCGCCACCAGCATGGCTGGCTTTTCCATGGACCATGAATGTCCTTGCATAGGGGTGGCTTGGGAACACACATTTCCAACATCTGAAGGACACCTGCAGTCATCCCCAACCACGTCCCTCTTGCTGTAGCCCTTTGATCCCTTCCTGTTACCCTCACATCATTCTTCTCAGCACCTCAGACAACTCCGGAGATGCTTTTGTTCATCAGTTCCGACCTCTCCTGCAGGCAGGTTGTCTCCTCTTGCAAATCATCCTCTACTGTTTTGAACTACCCAAAGTTCTGGCAGCCCATGCAAGTGCAAAATAGCCACGGCATTTTGATGGTTCAGAATAGCATCCTCTCCAATGGGCTGTGTGTTTAGATTTTATTTTAATTTTTCCAAGTAGCGTAGAGAAAAAGAGAGGGTTCACCACGTTTTCTCAGCAGCAGCAAGACAGACATCAATGCTTCACCCTGTACTTAAACCAGAGCATTAATTTAGGATCTCAGCTCCTTTCAGGGGTGGCATTTTACCCCTCCATCCCAGATCACCAGATCTTTTCTCCTCCAGGGCCAACTCACACAAAATCTGCAGTTTCCGGTTGTGCTGGCTCCGATGGATGTGGGGGGCCTTGTGACAGTCCTGTGCCCTCCAGCCGTGTTTCGACGATGTTTCCGCTGACTCAGCCTCTTTGCTCCCATTAAGCACAGATTTTTCTCTCCTTGCCTTTTCCAAAAGTTAGTTTGCTGCTACGAAGCCATTGGATCTGGTTTATTCAAAATCTTCAGGGTGTCATTCTCCCCACAGTGGTTCATAACGTTCTTCATTCCATACTCTCCTGAAAATCCACACCTATATTTCTCTTGCTCTTTCTTTTTCTGCAGCACTGGTTTTACCACTGGTAATGTTTAACTCGCCCTGTGCCATATATATATATACACACCCGCGGTAGCTCAGTGCCTTTGCTCTTCTGCACCTCCGTAAATAGGTTTTTCTGACATTTCTGAGCATATCTGCATCTTGCTTTCGCCTTCCCAAGTCAGCAAACTCCTCTCACATGGGCTACGTTGTCGGCTGCAGTAGCCAGGTCTACCTGGGCTGAAGCCCAAAGCCCTTCTTTACAGATTTTAAATGGTGGTGAATACAGCAAGCCACAACAGCTTTCTTAAATAACGAACGCATATTTTTAAATAGGAGGGAGAAAAAGGCACAACACAGAGACAAATGCCTGCTTTTTGTTCCAAACTTCACACAGCCTGTCGCAGACATGTCCTGCGTTATCCTGCCTGTGAAACAGGCGATCGTTCATACCCAGATAGGTATTTTGGAGGGCAATGCTTATAAACCCCATATTGTCAGTAAAAGATCAGTAAGGGAATTTTTCCTTTCATATACACGAAATTGTAGCGTTAGCAGATTAGTTACACGGGACCAGGAGCAAAATCAAAGGCGGCAAAGCTAAAGCCATCAGGTGTGTACACATAGGCCTGGGCAGGTATAGACTATATGGAGAGGATGGGAAAACTATGCACGGAGAGCAGAGTCTGAAGGCAATATGAGCAAACATCAGGCAGGACCAAACCAAACAGAACATGCTGAACGCCGTTTGAGATGGCTCAAAGCCACACGGAGTCAGAGATCGAGATTTTAGCCCCAGAAAGACAGATGCAAAGGATAAACTGCAAACCTAAACCTCAGTATTTTCAGTGAGAGTTTTCCTACAGCAGCAGCTCTGAAATGCTTCTACAAAACCTACTTTAATGCTGTGTAAGCTGACTTTGGCCATCCCCCTCTCTCTGTAGTAAATGATAAAGTCCTTTTTTTGAGGACAGATATCTTGGTTGGATGATTTTATTGTCATCTGTTGAATTTTGGAAACCAGGGATGGGGCATTTCATCCATTCAGGAGTCAGCCTGGATTCTGCACCCACAGTGTGAGCAAAGTCAAACACGGTGTCCTAGCGCTCAGACTTCACCCAGACTGAAATCATCAGTTTTAGCTTTGACACCTCCCAGAATAAGATCTCAAACGGTAAGGTAAAAAAAATAAAAATAATAAAAAGAAAAAAGCTGTTTAGAAGCACAAAGGATTGGCACCAACACACAGCTTAGATCAGTTCAGCAGCAACAGTGTTTAGCAAAACCAGTATTTTGCTTCAGCATATTATTAGATATATTAGATAGAGTTTCTGTATCTGATTTTCAGTATTCCCAGCACTTATGAAATCGTTTAACCACCAGCTGTGGACCTTGCTCCTCTGTCTGGGGATTGAAAAATGCTTTTTTTTTTTTTTTTTCCCCAATACCTTTTCCTATATAAATGTGTAAAAGAGCACAGTCCTGATTTTCTCAAACCCAGAAGGGTAGCGTATTTAATCGCTTATTTTCGATCTTCGAAGACCAGCATGAATAACACCATTGTCGCACACGTATCGGTGCCCGATGCTAGGGTTACACTGCTGTTGGAAATAAGCAGCCTTTGGATTGCCCCTTCTAACAAGTATCATGTTCAGGTTTTTTTAAAAGGCATAACAGCACACCAAACAAGCACTAGAAAATTAACGTTGCATTGCTTTAGCTTATATTCAGAATCAAAAATACGAATTTTGACTAGCTAGCAACCAGGTAAAACGCTATCTTTCCTCCACATACACAGAACAGCCCAGCCTTCCATTTGCACTATCTCCTTGCATTTATCAAATTTAAACTAACAATGGGAATACTGAAGAAATCCAGCGAGGAAACACAGAGCTATTGAGCTGCTACGGCCTATCGAGGATTCTATCAATCTTAATGTCTAATGCCACATTCTTCCTTGCTTAGATTTCAACGGATACCAGAAAGAGTTGAGCAAATTTTATGTAATTGCCGTGCACTTAAGAGCTTCAGAGGAGACTGCGTTTCACGTTTAGTTACTTTACAAGGCACAGACCCAAAGTATAGCGTGCTAACAGCCACCTGCATCCACCTTATCTAACCATCAGGACAATCCCAATGCTTCCGAATCAGTCATGCGGCATTATTTGACCTTCAGTTATAATATCCAGAAAAGAAAAAAAAAGAAGAAAAAAAACCCCCAAGAGTCCACAGAGAGATCCTTACCAGCACACTTTACTGGATCTTTAGGTGAAACCCATGTTACTGCATCATGGCTGGTGACAACCAGCTCATCAGATGGAGGAGTACAAAAACTGGAGAAGCTGTTTTTCACGTGAGACAAATTACTCGGTCTCTATTTGCAGCGAGAAATGCATGTTCATGCTAGTTCTCCTATTTGAATCCAGCCAGGATTAGTCATATGATTAAAACACTGAAAAATCTGTTCCTTATTACCTTTCTGGCAGCTTTAGCAATAAAACCACAGGGATTTATTAGCAATAGAAATGATCATGATTTTTCTTCTTTGTGGATAACATTTTCAAGCGTGCTTACTGACTTCCAGCCTATTGACCAGTCTAAAAGTTTGGCTTTGATTTTTTTGGTCAGGTTTTTCAGGGTATTGTAAAATTCCTTAGGAATATAGATGGGTTTAAGAATACTGCCAAGCAGCCACTTTAAAATCTGACCCTGAGAAGCCTGACTTTTACTGAAAGTAAGAAGAACTTTAGCCATCACCTCCCTTCTCTCGTTTGGAAAGGACACTTTGGTACTTCAGTGTCGCAGAAGTTAAACTTTTAAAACCAGGAATAGCATCGCTTGCACGGTGACACAAAGCTGGCTGGGCTGACAAGCGTGCCCAGCTAATTATACACCCTGGAACGGGTTCTCTCCACGCTGCTTTTGGTGGTCAAAAGCTCAGGTCAAGGCTGTTTACACAATTAAATGTTAAAGCCTTCAGCAGGCTGGGTGCCTTCTAATATCTCCTCACAACACCTCTATACACACACGAATTGTGTACTTTACAGAAGAGCAAAGACAGAAAAAATTACATGGTGCAATTGCGGAAAAAGAATTAGAATTACCCAAGCATTCAAAACACTTGGTTCTGCGTTTGATTTTACGCTTTATGATGGGCAAACCTTTTCCAGTGCTGCTTTAGTAGCTGTGGCCAAAGGTCTCATTACTTGTTAATCCTAGGGAGCGTCAGGGGTTTAAACAGCTGCTGAAGCACAGTTCTGGAGGGTATGGGTGCAAGACGAGGCTGTATACAACTAGTGCTAGCGCACATAAATTGTGTAATCTGGCTAAAAGTGACCAATAAATAAGTAATAAGTTCTCATAAAAGTCAGTGGCACAAAAATGATACTATGACTTACACTTGGGAGAAACAACTGGGACACAAAGATTTTTACTATTTTAATGAGACCACACACAGATGTATTCTGTAGGGGTACTTCTTGGCTAAAAATGAAAGCAAGTCATGAGAATAAAACAAAAATGGAATTTTTTCTACAAAGGGATTTTCCTGCACAACACTCATCTATAGTTTATTTTCTGGAGAAGGTTTGTTTTTGTCAGATGGATGCTTTTGCTTCACTTTGCAACTGACAGGGAAACCTGAGCATTTCTAGCCTAAGGCCCCACATAAATTCTTCCCTCCTTGACAGATGTTTACCTCCAGCTTCTGGACAGGAAAAAAAACAGAATAAAAAAAAAAAAAACGGAATAAAGTCCACATGTCCCATGCTTCTAGTTGTCATATATGGCCCATGATGTAGAGGCCATGGAAACAGTGCCCACAGCGCGTGAAGATGACATCCTACAAAGATTTCTGTTGGGTTTCAATTAAAGTTTAAGCAGATGGGGGCCACAAGTTCCCTCAAGGTTCATCACAAGAAAAAAAGAAAAGAAAATTTAAAAGTATCAATATGTGTAAATGAGCGCAGGAGTGACGAGCAATGACTCTGCCTCCCCATGCCAGCTGCTGACCCGTGCATCCGAGATAAGGCTGGGATGCTCAGTGGGTACCACAGATACTGCAGCCTCCCTGCTGCCCAGGCCAACGCGCAGCACGCGGGGAGGAGGCGGCACACGGCTGGTCCGCGATAAGGAACGAGACGGCGCAGACAGCTCAGCTGAACAAAGGAGATATTCTGAGCGGCATTTGGCCTCCATTTCGGTCAGCGGCAGCCTGGCCGTTAAGGGAAGCTTCTTCTCCGAAGAAAGACTAATAACATGTCTCAAAACCACCTAAGGCAGTTTGTGACGACATAAAAAGACCCTGCCCGGAGCTGTTGAAAAGGAAGATGTTATGGGGGAAGTGTTAGATACGTACTTCCAACACACACAGAGCCTTGGGTCTGAGCATGCAATTATTCTATAAAGGTTAAGATTAACATATAATAATTATTAAATGAATATTTAAAGTAGGACCTAAATGCCTTCTGCAAGACTGAAACCCAAAGGGAGCACGTTCTTTGTGGTCACTAAGGCCAAACAGGTTTTGCCCCCCAGACTCCAGGCAGAGCGAAGCAGGGGCGTGGAGACCAGCTTTTATCCCCGCTTTGCAGGAAGGGAACGGAGACGTAATTAGCTGAAGTCGTGCAAGGAACATGCGCAGGTATTTCTCGCATCCCAGAACTGTGCCTGGTCACAAGCCTTTGGCATTCTCATAAAAAAAAGCACAAGAGCACATGAGTCTCTAGGGACCACATAAACATTTTGTACCTTTGTTCTCTGGGTCTGATCGGTGACTAATTTAGCTAACCTAAACGTATTAGAATCTTTTCATCTCAATTATAATAAGGCCTGAAAAAAATAATTTAGTATATTAGCTTCTGAATCCATCAAGCACTTTAATCCATCAGACTATTCTTTTATCCATATCACTACCATCTTTCTCCAAAGATCCACTCCCTCATCTTTTTTCGAAAAGAAAATAAAACAGCAAAAAAAAAATCCCCACTGTAATTCAGTCACTATTACTATCTCCAAAATTATCTACCTGTGCTGGATTCATACCAGAGAGATTTACAGGACTTAATGGCACCAAGGGTTGGAGGTCAGTTAAGGAAGCTCTGAAATTACTTGCCTTAGGATAGCGAATTCCACAGCAGTTGCAGCAAAGCACAGGCATAATGACTGCTTTGAATGCGCTGATGACAGATGGAAAAAGGTTCTGTTACACGCGCAGTGCCAATGCCCTTGTATATGGGACAATTTTCCTCTTGATAACTTACTTTCTTGAACCAAGGTGTCTCTAGAAGCATCACTAACTGCACTCAACGTGCAGTGTCAGTGCAACTGCTGTTGCAACCAGGACGTACAAACTCATACCTTAACACAAGTGTCATCCTTCTGCCCTAGCCAAAACGGTTTTAGGTTTCAAATCAAGTTTACACCCTGCAGTTACATGATGAATTGCTGAGCTACCGCAATTTCAGTAACCAAGATTGCTCTTTCATCCTTCTCTATACAGAAGATTTCCCTAAGTCAAGTTTCCTCATGCTGCTACTGTTTTTTGCCTTTCCTTCCCCATATTAACTCTCAGATTTCTTTGTAATTGGCTTTTCAAAAGAGTGTGGCGACCCCCTCCTTCCCCCCACGGCGGGCTGTGCAGGAACAGCCCCGCAGCTGCCGTCTCACCACCCTTCCTTGCTGGTTCTCTCCTAATTCTTGTCCTCTCCTAATCCACGTCCCAGGACGTGGGACGTGGAAGCAGGACTTCCCTTTTCCTCCGTACTTACTTTATTTTTCAGTGCGGAAGGCAGTGAAACAAACTTTATTTTTCAGTGCGGAAGGCAGTGAAACAAAGCTCCCCAGTGAAAGATCTTGCCTGCTCTCCTGATGATCCAGGAGATGATTAGGCTCAGGGGGATATTTGACATTTGATATCACTCTATGATGCGCCATTGAGTACTGACCTCGCCAAACATCACGCTCCCACTCGTCATACTTAGCTCCCCGCAGTGACCTTTGCCATTTTTATACCAATGAATATAGAGAAGGACAGGGGGAAAAGGTTTAATGCTGACTTTTTTAAGTTTTAAAAATCAATAATGCGTTTCCTATAGAACCACATAACCTCCTTATATTCCCAACCTACACAAGAAGGTGCAGAGTATTTTAAAGATAGCTTACTATAAGTTTAATAAGCCTATATTGAGCCTTTTTGGAAGCATCTACTATAAAATGGCTAGCACAATAAACTGTTGTGTCCTCTTTAATTTGCCTTTGGCTTTTATAAGCAAAAAGATGAAGCTTTTCAACAGAACAGTATTCTCAGTAGCTTTCCTTCGCCCACAGCCACCTACAAATTCTTAGCAACTTTCTAAGGCCACTGGTCACTTCAAAAGTAACAGGCTAAACACGCGGAATACAGATTGCATACAGATACAGTGTTCTATGATGTAATGAAAAAGGCACGTTATGCTCACAAGGCAATGCAAAGGAGGGAAAAGGAAATTTCCACTCCGCTGGAATGAATTGGGAGCTCTCTAGGATGGGGCCACGAGAAAGATAAAGATAAATAAATGAAATGCCCACTTCTTAAGCAGAGCAGAGAGAGACCCTCTCGCTTACTAAAGAAAAAACAAAAAGATGACAATCTCTTTCAGAAACTTAAATAGCCAAAGAAGAGCTGAAAGATTTTATCCGAAGTTTAAAAGGGGACTTGCGTAAAGGCATACGTAAAGGCATGCTACCTTAGCAAGCAAAGCTGCGCATCAGTTCTACAGTGCCTGTCACCAGAACCACCCTAAAATCTCAACTAGTTAAGCTTCCAGTGGACGTGTGGGATTTAAGAGGATCGCCGTGACTGTGCCCTGAACTACTGAGATGTGTACGACAGAAGCGTTCCTGGTTTACACAGCCTTTAGGACATGGTGTTATGAAGTGCACATTAGTTAATTATAAGAGCAAGGAGGTCGCAGAAAGGCAACTTGTGAAGGGTGAGGGTAGATTATACCGGAGGGAGAACACCCCCATTTTTACACAGAATCCTTAACGAATTCCAGCGATCAGACCTTATTTTGCAGCTAAGCCAAAGAGGAACATCTTGAAACCATCAGTTCCTGTGCCACAAAAGGGAACACAAACCGGTTGAAAAAAGGCGTTAAGTGAAGGGGAAGCTGCATTCTTTAACCTTTTGTGCCCCACACATCCCTTAAAGTTTCCTAAAGGAGAGACCACCTCTAGGTCTCATTAGAACCTACCAAAAATAACCTTCCCTTCCCTCCCCGCCCTTAAAAAACCTTATCTTTCAGTGGATCCTTTAGAGAATCCACAGACCTCTCAAGTTTTCGTTTACAGCCATAGGCTGAGACCAACCTTTGATCCAAAAACGTTGATCCAACATTTTTCTGGAGATTCTTTTAATTTCCTCTCTGGCCTCAAAGAAATGTAATAGAATGGTATTAGGAAAACTGATTGTAAGAAAAGAGAACATTTGAATTAAAAAAATAAAGCCCATGAAATGAAATTACAAAGGTCATCGATCATCACATTTCATATGAACTCAGAACTTTTCAGGAACGTTCACAGAGTTTAGAAGGAACTTTACCAAGTGGCGACCCCAGGAGCTTTCACGAGTCTTCGTAAGTTCAAATAAGGAAACTTGAAACATAGCTGGTGGCGGACATAGGCATAGAAACCTGACGGTCTGACTTATACACAAGCTATACTAGTAATAACATTTTAAAATCCCTTAATTTTTTGCATTTGCTTAAAATCAGGGGGATAAAGGATACTTAAACATAAGCTAAGACAATGTAAATCTTAATGGTGTAGAGTTGCCAAATGTTTCAAGGTGTGCATGTCTATGTGTGCATATTTTTAAAGCACACCAGGCACAGACTGGGCAACAGCACAAAGTCTCAGCCCGTCCTCAACTGCCTTTATGGTCATTAAATTAAACTTCTAAAATTTAATTTAAAGGGGGGGGCAAAATTTCAGCTGCTGAAAATCCTGAGAATCAGAGGCGTACAAATGTGATTTAGAGCCTTCACTCATTAGTAACTATTAATAGCGTATGTGAAGAAAAGTAGAACAACTGCGTGTCAAGACCAAGTCTGGGATTTCTTGACATGCCGTATGTGCGTAAATGGAATACTTATTTATAGCTGCAATAACAGAAAAAGCTAGTTCTGGAAATAATTCACGAACAGAAAGGAATAAATTGTGAGTCAAATGTCATTCAACTAAACCCCCTAGCACTGCTGATTTTTGACAGTTGGGGCAGAAGCTATATTAGATTTATATTACTTTAGAAAAGAAACTTTTAAACTTAGATTAGTCAAAGCATTTTCTGCGGGAACAGAAAGAAGCTGCAGAGAGATGGAGACTTTTCTCACTGATCGATGAAGCCCGCTCGCAGTGCAGTGACACCGAAGCCAAGGTGTTCTGGGATCTTAGAGGACAATGCCAACAGCAATCCCAGCTACACACAGGTATCGACCACAAACACGGTTTTGAGATTATAATTCCACAAATGACTACACGCGTGGTGTCCGAGCCAATTAAACAAACAAGCAAAAGCAAGAAAACCAATTGAAATGAAGAGACTTGCACTGTCTGCTGCAGTTACTGTAAGACAGATTTCTATACTAAGTTTCATACGCAGACCCCCCTGAAAAGTTCTACGATCAGTTATTCACCAGATTCTTTTAATCTGGTGAATCTAATTACTTTTAATTATACTAACTCTTCAACTATGGAGTTAAAGTAATATTAAAATCACCTTAAATTCATAAACACCAGATAATTCCATTTAGGTAACACCCAGCCATTACAATATAGCATAAAAGAGAAAAGAGTATGTACATAACACACACAAATGTGGGTCTGGTATAGAATATTAGAGTAAAATGGAAATGTGTTAGTGATATAAGAAGATAGCCTAACCAAAATATCTGTACATCAAAAGCAAAATAAAGTAGAAATCAAATGTTTTTAATGATTCCTATTAAAATTATCTGCACTAATGCATCCCAACAGACCGCTTAGACTTGAAACTAATTTTCAAATAGAGAATCATATTAATAAAATGTTCAATGTTCTCTTGTTTCGCAGTGGAACAGACAGATTTCTTACCGAGCCCGCTGTGCTCTTCTCTAGGTGCCTGCTAAGACCAGACTCTGAGGGATTGTTCTACAAGGCTTGAAGGACCAGAAGTATCAATGCATGAAAACCCAAGATATAAATGGTCATAAAACCTACAAAGAGTTTAACCTGTAATTAACACTCTACAGCAGGAATGGTTTAAAGCTGAATGCTTGCCTACGTCAGCCACAGTAATAACGGATTTCCTGGCAGACTTGTAAGTCACTATAGCCCTTCACAATTGCCCTGAAGATGAGTATTCACCCAGACTTTCTCCCTTTAAGACTTCAAGTTGAGAATGACAAGATGTTCCCCAAACCAACAAGCCATCAAGAATCACATAGGTGGGAAGAGACCTCCAGAGGTGACCCAGCCCAGCCCTGGCTCAAAGCAGAGCCAGAGTGTAGGGGAAGGGCATATTCTCCAAAACTTTCTTCCTGTAAAGACGACAGTTTCTTAACCTGGTTCAGACTCAGTATGTTAGGTCAGCGGATTACATGATTACTTATGGAAAGTGAAACAGGTAGAGAGTCAACGGCATCAAGTTCATAGTATCTCCAGCGATACGATCTGCAGCCATACCCTGCTCACCTTAGAGATCAGATCTCTCAGCTTTGGCAGACCGTGTTTAACCAAAAGCCAAGATAAACATTTCACAGATGTTCTGGATCAAATGGAGGAAAAAAGAAAAGGGAGGGGCATTTTATTTAAACATGCTTTATTGGGTTTCTACGGCATGAATGCACCCATTTACAATTTCAGAGGAGACACTTAGAGGAAAACTATCTAGCAATGAGCTGAAGGAAACACTGAAGGAAAATTAAAATTATGTTGAAGTAAACCCTCTGAAACTTGCCTGCAAATGCACAGATTAGTTTAGCCATGGAATTATAATAAAATAATATTCCTTTAAAAACAAGCTGTCCTGGTTTCCGCTGGGATAGAGTTAATGTTCTTCCTAGTAGCTGGCATAGTGCTGTGGTTTGGATTTAGGATGAGAATAATGTTGACACCACACTGCTGTTCTGGTTGTTGCTGAGCAGCGCTTACACTAGGTCAAGGACTTTTCAGCTTCTCACACTGCCCTGCCAGTGAGGAGGCTGGGGGTGCACAAGAAACTGGGAGGGGGCACAGCCAGGACAGCTGACCCCGACTGGCCACAGGGCTATTCCATACCATATGGCGCCATGGTGAACAAAAAACTGGGGGGAGTTGGCTGGGGGGAAGCAATCGCTGCTCAGGGACTGGCTGGGCATCGGTCAGCGGGTGGTGAGTGGTTGCATTGTGCACTACTTGCTTTGTGTATTCTTTTATCATTATTAGTATTATTTTCCCTTCCTGTTCTGTCCTATTAAATTGTCTTTATCTCAACCTGTGGGCTTTATCTTTTTTCCGATTCTCTCCCGCATCCCACTGTGGGGGAGTGAGCGAGCGGCTGGGTGGTGTTTAGCCGCCTGCCAGGTTAAACCACAACACAAGCAAACAAACAGCTTTCCTTTGAACAATTGTTACTTGTAGTTCTAAACAATTTAGTAAAAAAATCCCTTAAGGAGCTGAAGTACAAAGAGTAGAGAAGGATACTTTGGTTTTGAAAACATAACAGTCATTGTCAACTCCTGATATCCTGATGGGGTTTTCTGAAATTTTTTTTTTTTTTTCCAATTCAGTCCATTCTTTCTACTTACTGTAGTGTAAAGTAGCAGCAAATTTCCTCGCAGGGAGCAAGAGATGATATTTTCTAAAGACTAAAGACAAGCTGGGTAAGCGATCGTGAACAATGACACAATAGAAAAGCTCATTAGTAAAATATGGTTTCCATGAGATGGATTTTTTTTTTTTTTAAACAAACTTGAATAAGTGCCAATGTGCACACAATAACTAGGCAGGGCAACTGCCCTCTTGAACCAAATGGCGATCCTCAAATGACTGGGTGTTATGTATTTGCATATGTATTATCCTGGCAATTCAGGCAGTAAAAGTCCTAAGGCACCAATTAAGCCATCCCTAAACCCTTACTTGACAACTTCAAAAGGTATAAAGTGATTCATAGACCTAGAGTTGGCTTTCTGTATGCAAAATATAACATTAATTATGGAGGAGACAGCATAACTTTCATTTCCTACTTCAGTATCTTATCTAGAAATACATCAGAATCTTTTGCATATCTGTAGTTCTTTTTTCAAAAAAGCAGGTTTATTCTCCCCACTACTTCTTGTCCCTGACAATTCCCAACACTGTTTAACAAGATGGAAGTGAACGATGAACAGGAGTAGGCTTTGCAAAAATTTCTCTAATCTCTTCTAGTTCAGGTCCCACATTTTCCATTAATGCAAAATAATTTTCTTTCCACCACCACTCCCCCCAAAAACCCCAACAAAACCCAAACCACCCCCAAAAACCAAACCGCCAAAACCCCCAGCTATGTTCTGTTCTGACCCAAGAACAAAGAGAAAAAAAATTAATTCCAGGAATTCCTTCTTACTGACAACTTCCATGGGCTGATTTCCAGACTAGAGGAATGATGTCCCACTTTGGGGGGTTCTGCAGGAAAAACTCATTAATATAATGTTCTCCATGAGACATTCCTAAAAAATTTGATATACTGCCAATATGAGCCGACTAACTATGTACGAAAACTGCCCTCTCAGACTCAATGAAAGCATTTGTACTCAGCACAGTTCTTAATCAATTATAGTAATGAATTTTCTACTTTCAAGTATCCAAGATTGACCTCCAGCACTGCAGTGGACAACAACTTCCCAGGTTCTGTGAAAGGCACGTTTCCCGTTTACTGTAAGTTTACTGGCATTCATGAAAGAAAAAAAATGCCTAGTTGCAAGAATACTTCCATGTTATCTCCATTGCTGAGTTTAGCAAAGGAAAATATGGATATTATCTCTCTTCATCAGGAGGTACAATAGGCAAAGCAAGTGAAGAGGCATTCGTCCAGGGCTTTTTTCAGTGGTAAAGACATGAAATGTAACGTGGATTCAGTAACAGAAGAAATGCATCAGATATTTAATATCGGAGGCAAGCGCTTTTAAAGTATTTGCGCTTCACAGAGCAAATAACACTACGGTTTTCGTTTCTGGATTTTAAACATCTGCACATCTTTGGATCCTTGGGCTTAAATCACCCCACCGTTCGACAGACACCACTTAGCCTTACACTGAAAATCCATTTTACGCAGCTTAAGTGGTAAAGAAGTTTGCAAGGAGCGCAGATACTTTGAGAGGCCACAGATCCAAAGTGAGAACTGTGTGTCTGGATAGTACACACTGCCCCTTACACATGGCCTTTGGATGTGCTACTCCATCCAGCAGCGGCGTTTACAAGGTGCTTATTGGCAAGCTGATAAAAAGCAAGAGGAGAGAGTAACCATGTTCTCCTGATCTTCACCTTTTCTATGAAGTTATTCTTATGCCTTAAAAAGAATAAGGAAAAAAAAAGCGCTTTTAAGAAATGCATCAACGGAGAACACTGGCGTTACAGAATAACTGGGAATCATTTCTGGGGAGGCCACAAACTTGCCTACGCAGGAGTTCATCGTTAGTCATTGCTGATTAAGATCAGGTGGGGACACGCTGCATTACTCCTGGATAATTTACCTGTGTCGAGTAAAAGGACTACAGCAAACAAGATCACCACAAGATTATTTGGGTAGAGCTGCTGTGCTTTAGCCTGACAGCCTACCTAGATCAGCATTAATTTTCAAACGGAGATGAGTCCTGACAAAAAGTACGCTGTAAGTGATGAGTACATCGGACTGGTTTGTGTCACTGAGGTCTAACAGAATGCAGGACACGCCGCATGTTCTCTGATAAAACACCTGCGACCTCATTTAGTAAAAAAATGACATACACAGCGGTGGTTTAAAATTCCAGGCCAGCCTGTAAGAATGATACGTATATCCTTATGGAATAAACATAACAGAAAACAGTAACAACAACAACAAAAAAATCCACCAGCATTTTTAACTGCTCTTTGTTTGGCTTTACTTCTTCTATATGACTTTTACTCTTTATCCCAAATCTCACTATAATCTTCAAAAGAGGATTGTGAGTATTCAGTCTTTCAACTCCTTACTCAAGGGCTCCTGGGTTTCCAGTAAATGAATTTACCCACTCCATCTTGTAACCTCAGCTGGCCTGTGTGATGACCCCCAGCTGCAGATCAAACCCTAACGAAAACATTTGCAGACCCCAAATACTTGCATAGTCTACTCCCTTTAACAGAGATGTTTTGGTTTTTTATGTTTTGTTTGTTTATGTTTTTCAACTGCCCAGGCTGTTTACATTTTGATATTCTACCTCCCTAAAATGGCTGAGGCAGGCTGAGGCATCCACTGCTTTTCACGGGTGATACTACCATAAAATAAGGTTGAAACGAACCAAACAACAACAAAAAGAAAAACCCAAACCACTGTTTTTTTTGTATTTTCCTCTGCACACACCATTCTGAAAGGAAAAGGACAGGCAGGAGTGCTTCGCACAGGGTATAAATGTCATCCCAAAAGGAGCGTGGGGGGAGAGGGCTGACAAGTTTGGGAACCGTGAGAGCTGATAAGCACGCTTCCCCACACGCTCCGCAGGAATTAAAATGCTCATTAAACTGAAAGTTTATCTTCCAAAAGGACCCCAGAACACACCTGGAGAATGCACTTTGGAGAAAGACCTCCGTGGCATCGCCACAACAACAGAGTCCAAACAAGAGCATCCGAGATGACAATAAAGCCCTGGCAATAAGAGGTCTGGCCTTTTTTCAAGCAAGAATCACAGCCCTCGAGATGATAGCTACGAGCCGGAGATGTTGAGAAAGAGCTTCACATTAACCTCCAAGAATAATGCAGTTTTGGTCATATTTTCTAGAATTTTCTGCTTTCAGATTACTTCATTTTCTTTCCTGCAATCAAGCCAGTTTTTAAACTTCTAAGGATTTCCTGCACCATTAATCTTATTAACATTAAAGTAAGCCGTATGTCTGATTCTTGTTATTTCTTAAAACTATGCCTAGTCAGATCCATGCAGCATTTCAACAGTGATGACAATTAGGCTTTTATTTTTTTAAAAAGCCTTTGTTTTGCCACTTTGGCTATCAGTTCACAGGCCCACTTTCAAAGAAATCTTTTCAGCTGCAAGAAACAATTAAACGAGCACATATATCGTCTGCAGCCAATCTTACTGAAAGTCATTAGGTCAATTTAAAAGTCCTTCCTAATGATCACATCACCATGACTAAACTCCAGCATAATTTATCGCAGGCCAATGTATATATATTTCTCTTATTTAATCAAAGCAATAAAATAAATTACCTAATTGCACAGCAACACCTGCATGTGAGCAATGACCATATATACCCTAGTTAAAGCCCCAGTCCTACCATGGTAAAATTCCCAACTTCAGTGGAACAAGGCATTCATTCACAGTATTGAAGCTGTTCCCAGGTCACGAAAACCAAGGCTTTTCCAATCACAGCTCATGAAACCATTTATGTATCGTACGGTTCTTTGGGAGTATTTCCTTTTCTCCATAGTTAAACAGAGAAGAAGGAACGGCGTATCGGGCTGGAAATAACAAAGCAAACCCAAAAATGTTTTTCATGATTGATTTCCCAGTGATCTGTACCCCATCTGCATTCAGCAGGGGGAAAAAAAAATTAAAAGTATCACTACACATACAGAAATATCTATTCTGCCCCTTAAGAAAATAAAGTAGCTATAGTGCGTGATAATCATTTAGATGTGCACAAATGACTTCATATGCAGCAATGTTAACCAGGCATAAAGAAAAGCCAAGTGTGTGCAAAATACCAGAAAAATATCTGACAACTGCATTGTAAGTCAGAACCGCACAGAAGCAGAAGGACAGCCGGCTACTGAGGACTCCGGCTACAGCTCAGGAGACAGGTTATCATTTCTAATAGATACCTTCAGCATAAGAGAGCAGAGAAAAGTCAGCCACAAAAGTCTTCAAGTCATCATCTGTTTCACTCAGAGTGCCTCTAGTTAAACCAGTCCCCAACATGAATCTCGAGCAAGTCTTTGCCTGAATCCCTCATTCTAAAATGAGGATAATACATTCCTGTCTCAAGAGGTAAAATTCAGTAAAAATACTCCGAGGACCTCTCTGTGATGAATGCTACGTTAACGTGTAGTTAATGTTAACCAAACAGAAAGATGGACAGAAAGAAAAATCAGATGCAGTGTAGTTTCTGGTGCAAACTCAGAACCTTTTAAAGAAATAAGGCTGGAAGGAACCTCTGAAGGTCTCTGGCCCAACCCTTCTGCTGTAACCATGGCTAACTTAGAGCTACATTAGGTGGCTTAGGACTTTAACCAGTTAAGTTCCAAAAAAAAATCTTTCTGGCTCCCTGTTCCAGGGCTTAACTGATCTCACTGGGAAGAATTTTCTCCTCTGTCTACTCACAGTTGCTGGCATGCAGTCATTTGCACTGTGAAAAGTTATTTTCTCCCTGTAGTTCACAATAATGAACACGAGTNAACATACCAAGAAAAAAAAAAAAAAAAAAAATCTAAAGAATGCAATGTTTAAGAGAGACACCAAGAAGTACTTTGGTATACCTAAACGTACAGTGTTGCAGCCAGCTGATAACCAAGCCGCGCTGACAAATTCGATCAGTTGACTATCCTTAGCTATGACCATGACTTGGAGTTCATGCTTATTCGTCCTTCTGTTCATGACAGACTTTCAGATTTTATATTCCTTTGTGGACTGGTCACAAATTAAAATGGAACGGTTTGGGATCAACTGTTTTCATCCTTCATTTAATGTGGGCGCATTGTGGGCCTCTATTCTCAGCGAATTCTTTGAACCCTAGCCAAAAACAGACATGGGAAAGCCTAAAAGCAATAAGGAAGTGCTGTTTGTAACAAGTTTGTGGGATGTAGCCATGTGCAAGAGATTATTTTTTTTCTTTTTCAGAGTAGGGGGAATATACAATGGAATCTGTGAAACTAAAACCACGAGGAAACACTATGACAATTTGTAAGACCTAAAACTTACATACTTTCTTCCAATGACGTGATGTGTTTTGTATTAATTCAGTGAAAAACATTGCATTCCAACGCGTCATTCACTTGTTTTTTACCTTATTTAATATTCTGTTCATCCCACCTTCACTCACATACGTATTTTCTACTTAATACAGTTCGTTTTGCCACAGCATTCCCATTCCAGAACAGCACCCTATCACCCTGGTTACAGTGGCACGGTTCAGGGGGCAGAGATTAAAAAAACCCTAACAATAAATGCTAAGACTGGGACAAATTAACACAAATGAACTGTGCAATGTGACCTTTAAACCCCTATATAACAATGTTACCTTTCTTCTTGCATAAATCTATTCAAACATCAAACATCTACACTTTTCCCTGCTTTAACAGCAGCTTCTCAACACAGTACTGACGTTAAAAATGACCTTACCAAATCACCATGAAATTTAAGCAATCTAAAATAATGAATTATGACTAAATACATTCATTCTTTTATGTTCTCCAACCCTCTCCCCCAAACTTACAGCTGTTTTTCTGCATCTCCTTGATTTCTCGAAGACAACGGCAGAACAGATAACATGGAAAGTTCATACAAAACACCAGATGTACTTTCTGCGGAGAGATAATACAGGCTAATTAGTTACCTGGTGCCTGCCTTATTCCCACAGGAGGCTGAATTGTCCTGACCTTTAAAGCCTGGCTTTTGGACAAGCTGTTATTTGCCCCAGCTGAGAAGCGCACAGTTTCTCCATCAAGGTTGCACTGATCTGTATCACCGCAAACCTTAAAACTACAGTGAGCCATGTCCCTACCCTTTCCTCCAAGCTCCGCAGCTGACGAGCTTCTTCCTTAGCTGAAAACAGAGACATGAAGACCAAAAGATGCTCAAGCACTCAATAAACTGCTCCTGCTCCAGATTATCCTGCCCGAATATGCGAGCTAGAACCCAGGAACGGTGTTAGGCGAGTGAAGTGTTACTCTGCTCCTTTAGAATCAGGCTGCTGGCCTTGTTTTCTTAATCTGAAACACTTGGCAATTAGCAAGACCTGTACAAATCACGCACTTCTTACTGGGCTTCTTCCAGACTCAAGTGATGTTAAACAAACAAATACTTTCTACAGAAATGGTTTTGTGCTCTGAAATAGACAGATTTTTGATAGACAGATTTTTGAATTTTTTTTTTTAATCTTCATCTTCTTTTCATGTTATTTGCTACAAAAATTTGAAATCAGCATTTTGTCCTGTTTAAATGAGTTGACTGTGTGCTGCTCGTTTCCTTAATTTGGAATTTTAACCTGTACCTGGACTTCAACTTTTCTGGTAAGTTAAGAGGCCAGTGCAGAAGCACATTTCTTGCTTTGAAACTTTTCTGATTAAATGTAATAGTAAAAGTTTATTTCCACTTAAATACTACAAAACGATACTTAAAATTACTTTAATAACGGTTACAGCAATCGTATTTTCAGAAATGCGAATGAAATCCAGTTTTCTTTGGGCCTTTTAAATGCCTCTGGGCACAGCGTGTCTCTGTCAGGATAAATTGCCCTCCGAGAAGGGAGGATTGGCATCCGTGAGGATTCCTGAAGCCACTGCTGGTAAAAGTTGAAGCAGATGATATTATAAACCGTACAGAAGCCGTGAGAGAATTTCACTTAAACTAAGATTTTGCCAGCGTTTCCTTAGCTGTATTTTTTTATTTTTTTGCAGGATTTTAACAAGCAGTCTCCCCAGGATACATAGATATTATCATATATACATATATTATCCATAGTGGTACCTCACAGGACTTAGAGGTACTTGTGATCTCTTCTTCAGCGGAGCTGCATATGCAATGTAAAGCTACATTTACCTTGCTACTCCTTGTAATGTAACATCAGGGAAGAAGGGTGACTCTTGTCTAGAAACTGGAATTAAACCCACACCGGCTGATGTGCAGCACGCTTGTTCAGTCCAGCATATACATGAGGCACCGATGGGAGGGCGCATCTCTCTTCACAGAATCACAGAATCATTTGGTTGGAAAAGACCTTTAAGATCATCCAGTCCAACCGTACCTGTCCACCACTAAACCATGTCCCTAAGCGCCTCGTCTGCCCGGCTTTTAAATACCTCCAGGGATGGGGACTCCACCACTTCCCTGGGCAGCCTCTTCCAGTGCTTGACAACCCTCTCCGTGAAGAAGTTTTTCCTAATATCCAATCTAAACCTCCCCTGGCACAACTTGAGGCCATTGCCTCTCGTCCTATCGCTTGTTACTTGGGAGAAGAGACCAACCCCCACCTCACCACAACCTCCTCTCAGGCAGTTGTAGAGGGCGATGAGGTCTCCCCTCAGCCTCCTCTTCTCCAGGCTGAACAACCCCAGCTCCCTCAGCCGCTCCTCACAGCACTTGTGCTCCAGACCCTTCCCCAGCTTCGTTGCCCTTCTCTGGACATGCTCCAGCACCTCCATGTCCTTCTTGGGGTGAGGGGCCCAAAACTGAACACAGCACTTGAGGTGTGGCCTCACCAGTGCCCAGTACAGGGGAAGGATGACTGCCCCGCTCCTGCTGGCCACACTATTCCTGATACAAGCCAGGATCTTAGCTACCTCAAGCAGAGGTGAACAGTTGCTCACTATTTCCATTTTCTGAAGTAGCAGAGCTCTCATCATTAAAAGGGTTCTGATTTATGCTGCCCAGGCAAAAGGGAATCTCCACCCCATCAAAAATTTGATGTCCATGGAAACAATTACATCAACTGGCAAAGTCAAACTCCCAAACCGTTCCACCCCTGGCCCAGGGCTCAAGTGCTCTCCTGTCTAGGCTTGCTGACCCCGTGTCCTTGGTGGGCTGTGCATCCCTCCTACCTTGCTGTGCTCAGGATACCTCCTAGCCTGCCTCTCAGGGAATTTCTAGCGTACATCAGAAGAGAAAGAGCTGCAGAATCTGCCCTCAGTGCAACTTCAGCTCAAGTTCTGCAGTGCCGACAGCTGGTCTTCTTGTCTAAAGAATCAAAAGGATTTTTACCTTTTTCACCAGGAACATTTTCCACCAGCAAATATTTTAATATTTTTAATTAAAAGTGCCATTTCTGGAGAAGATTTAAAACAGTAACACAGCAGTAAGAAAGCATCATACAAACCAATACTGAATAGAGAAGAAGCTTTTAAAAATAAATCTTCTATAGACTGTCCAGTGCAATGTAAAAAAATTCATTATTACACACATATAATCATAAAATGACATTTATCTTTCTTCAACTGCACAAACTGATTTACTTGCCATTACTCATGAATTCTTTTCAGGTTCTGAGGGCAATATAAAGGGATCATTTTGCCCATGAATGCACATGAGTTTGGCACCCGCTGATTTTACCCAGTGCCTGCTGTCTCTGGATATAAACACCTGCCCCACTACTGAGTGAGAATACGGTATTTAACACATTAGTTTTTGGAAGCTGGATGTACATAAAAGTATTAGCAAACACATTTCTGCATATAAAGTTATGGATGCGCATTTACAGAAACCTCATTTCCAAAGTTGTGTGGCTAATTCAGGCATTACCAAGTCACACACGTTTCAGCTACAACACCTGTGAACCGAAACGGAGATGCGCGGAACACATACATGATGGAGCGCCTGAGGATTATTTTTCTCAAATCAAACAATACTCTTGTAAGTTCCTCAGTGAGTACTTCAGAGAGATACCTGAAGAGAAAATATAGCTGATACTTGAGTCTATTTAATAAAATATAAACATTCTACCATAAATTAACGTTGATTGCCTACGCAGTCAATCATTAGTCATGCCAAAAATATGAATTTTAGCTCTATTTTCTCTAATAATCAGCACACGTTGGTTTTCCTACAAAATTTGCCTTTAACATTGGCCTAAAATAAAATGTAAGCAGAAGCATACAGGTTTTTACATACATAAAAAGCAGCAAAGGGTAAAATTGATAATCACTCTTAAACTCCGTATTTCTTCAGCCAAGTGCCAATTTGTGCGGCGTTAACATTGTAGTAACGGCTTTTGCATATTTGTGCAGCATTAACATTGTAGTAACAGCTTTTGCATATTCATTTTTCTAGAAACAACAGTCCTAAACTTTGCAATAACAAAGGTATTGATGTATCAAGATGACTAGAACTCATCCTTAATATCCTCCACTACTGGAATTCTATTTGGCAACACCAAATCCTTTCCTACACCCAGGTTGCTGTCTTTATTGTTAATTTTAAAAAGATGACAACTCAAATCAAGCATACTATTTTGGCACTCCAGTGGAATTCTTCAATTATTTTTTATTCCAAACAATTCCTTACCAAATGCACTTAGTAAAAGTATTTAAATTATGAGCAGATTTCTTAACTTTTCAGGAAAAAAAAAATCAGTTCAACCAAGAAAAACAAACACACAGAGACCTCCCCTCCCAAAAGGTCTTTCGGCAGTTTCGGCAGTTTCGGCAGTTGCGGAGAACCTGCAGCCCCTTTCCTCTGCGCCCGAGCCCTCCCTCTGGGCAGCTCTCCAGGGTCTCCCTGGCACTCCCAAACGCTCCGGAATGGCATTTGCAGTGTAAACAAATGTCAGCACTTAGATTATTGTAAATTATTTACAGTAAACTCATATAAGACTATAGGGCATTTTAAGGCCTTGTTAAGACTGCAATAATTAGTCCCAGAAACTGAATTATGGGAGCACCTAGTGCTTAGAGGCAAAACCAGGGAAAATACCATGACCTGAAACATGGAAGACAACTTGCTTTCACTTTACTAAGGAATTCCCCGTTGAGCAGAAAGCAAACCCGGAATGATTTTCCCCCTAAAAAAAAGGTTCAAGTACCCCGTAGATCACATAGCAAAAAGACGACGTTTAACGATGAAAAACATCGAACGTGCTTGTTACCATGTCTGACACCAAGACTAATACTATAGATATGTTACCTAGGGATGGCCACTGAACAAAGGAAAAATTTCCTCAAAACATCCTCAGCATCTTGGCCTGTTGGATGGCACAGCAACGGTCATCAGAACCCAGAGCTTGGAAAATCTTCACTTAGACAGCAAGATCTATTTTGCATTGGCAAGGAAAAAGTGTTTCCATCCGATTTTTGTAACTACGCAATTGCCTGTCAACAAATCACAGACTGACTTTTAGACATACTTATATATTCCAAACATATTGTGTAGGCAATTTTAGAAAGTAAACAAAACCAAAAATATTTCAAGATCTGTTTTTCAACTGCTAGTCTAAATACATTTAGTGACTTAAAATAGCAAATAACTAAGCCAATATTTATGTTTAAAAAAATCCCAATTTATAGTTACTTGAATTTTTCAGAGAACGGTTTTGAATCTCGTTTTAAGAGTAAGTTTTAATGATCCGTCCTTTCTGAAAAATATTTCAACAGTTAATCGTAATTTTAACCATCCCATTTAAGATGAGAAAACGCCACTAGAAAAAGATCGGAACAATCTATCTTATTCGTAATCACATCAGTGTATGAATAAATGAATAAAATAGTTTAGAAAAAGAAAAAAGTGAAATGCAAGTCTTCAACCCTGCTAGGTCAAATCCTTAGCTGTGCTGCAATATCTTAGGTTGTCAGAGAAAGTTTATGAAAATGGTAGCGAGTTGGAAGAAACGCAACTGGGCAAAAGGAGCAGCCGAAATTTGTTAGGATTTCGGATCACATAAAACCGTACTGAGAAGTCATTTAACATCAGTACCTGCCGGTGTCTACGATCAGGACGTTTTCAGCGCAAAGAACGTGTGCATTAATGAAGTCACCAGTGCAGACACTGTAAGTCTGACCTATTACACACTGTGTTTAGGCCAGTCTGTAACAGCTCGATCTATCGGCGCCCTGGAAAGCACTGTTCTGCACTAGAAGTGTGAGAGTTCACACAAGCGACTTAGTTATGCTGGTCTGCATCACCAAGGTTTACAAAGGAAAACAAAGAAGGTTTTAGTACATCTAACTGTAATCTAAACTCTATTATTTGTCAAATTTGCAACTGTTCATCTAATTGATGAACAGTCATCTAAATGATAATGAGACAAGTAGTCAAACTATGCAAATAAACCACATTAAACCCCACAACATTGTGGGGTTTAACATCTAATTGATGAACAGTCATCTAAATGATAACGAGACAAGTAGTCAAACTATGCAAATAAATCACATTAAACCCCACAACATTGTAATGAAAACCAGAATCTTGGCCCAAACTTTTCAAATGGGGGTGGCAAAGCTACATAACAACGATGTCCAGAGGTCTGGGATATCCAACAGTGCTGACTTATAAGTTGAAGATCCATCAAGGACAGTAACATTTCTGGGAGAAACTTCTGCAAATCAAGAGAGACCACAGCAGACTTCTCTCCTTATTTATACCAAGTGCCCACTTACCATTTTTATGATAATGTAGCTGCAATTTCAAAGTCATGGTACTACCACCACTTTGAACAATATCACAAGACAAAGATTCAGCTGAGGTGAGACTCTATTGCAAGAAAATAATCCCTTTCAGGAGAGGGGAAAGGAATTTTGATTTAGGTGCTCGAACAGTTCATCAGTTTTAGACAGATGTTCTACAGAATTTCACACAGTTTTAAAATATGAGTGTGAGACAACATTTTACAGAAAAGAAAGATATAAAGTATTATTTTGTATTATTTCCAGTAGAAATGATAGCTCTGATCAAAACAGAAAAAAATTCTCTCATATAAGTTCTCTATGAAAACCATACATGTTCTCTGTGAAAACCATAACTAAAGCTTAAATACACCTGTTGATCAAGACAAGAAACTCCGTGTTATTTATGCACAATGAAAAACAGTTTAAAAACAGTTTCTACTGAGATACCTGTTGGCACATTGTCCATCGAAAGTTCCTTTTTATCTCACCTGGGAAAGTGATTGTCTACAGACACTTTTCTCTGTTCAAGAAACATGCCAAGCATACTTGCATTTTCATCATAAAATAGTGAATTATAATAATTTGAGTTCACTCCACTGCCTAGCCAACCAGTGGGTTGGTGTGGTTTGTTTTTTTTTTAAATACTGCAGGCCATATGAAGTATCTTCACTAAAATATCCAAGGACTTCTTGATGTACACTTGGCTTTCCACTGCCCCTTTACATTTTCTGTAATTAGGGAGTATCAGTGATTTCTCCTTGCACATGCTGAAACAATCTTCTTACAGTTTCTTATGGCCCACGGAGAGGCGGACCCTCTCAAGCAGATGTAATGGGAGGGCACTGCATCACGACAACGCGATCATCATGACTGATACAAGCACTGCAACGCTGACTGTCCGCCTGCTGCCATCCGACGTTCTCCGGGCATGCAATACGGCAAATACCGCGTTTGTGTGGTTGGTTGGTATTTCTACATTGCAAATCATGCCTTCACAGCAAGAAACACATTCCTGTTGAGAAAAAGGAGATCACCGGACATAGGATAATTCAGCAGTGGCTTTTTAGAGATATATGTTCTTTCAACTGGTTGCAAAGGTTACAGCTAACCAGACTAATGGCTTCCACCTGGCAGCCTGACCCAAGGCAGCAGATGGAGCATATATGCTACAGCTCCTCTTCCAAACCCTGCACCACAGCCTTCCTAGGGTAACTCATCACCTAGTGCTGTCGCTGGGCTTCGACACTGTGATGTGATGTAATGCAGCCACGTTAGCCGTACTGAGAAGTTCGCTAACATTGTAGAAAATAGAGAAAACTTTCCACCACTTTCCCCTTCTTACATGACCAAAAAAATGCATTTGAGTGTTTTAAGTTTCAGCTTTTTAAGCTAAAAAATTCTGACTGTAAAAACTCTGTTCCCATTCATTTTTCCCCTCAAGCTTTTGTATTCAGTGTAGCTTTGCATGCTGAACTTCAGACTTTCTTTTTTTCAGTTTTCTAGTGCCACAGAACCACTGACACAGCTGACTTTCAGGAGGGAATCTGAAAATAATTTTCCTTACTTGACACTCCTTACTGGAAAAGCCAAGAGAATGCCAATTTTTATCTAATCCAAAGGCACAAGAACTCTTATAAGATAAAATGCAGCAGAAGGCAGGCTGCATAGCTATTTCATGCCCTCGGTCCACCAAAACCTATTGAAATCAATGGAGGTCAATTCAGATAACACACAGATTCTTTTGTATTTAACGTGGACGTTGTCTGCTTCGTCTTTGGTGTCTGAAATCTTTCATGTTAAAAATAACATAACTAACCTTCTCAACTATTAAGGAATTAGTGGATAATACCTTACTGCAGTGAATAATACGTTGGTGGGATATGCCTGATTATTAAGAATAAGCTTGTACCTAGCATCCCAAGGATGAGAGAAGGCAGCAGTTCTAGCTTTTTGTCACGGAACAAAAACTCAGTTGTATCATGCTCAAGAGCGTGGCCTTCGCGAACAAATACAGTCTTGCTTCGTGTACTGTGCAGCGTTACCCAAGCTATGGACACAGAGCCATGGCTGGAGCGCTTAACTCCCAGCCTGGCTTGCCCAAGGGCTGACAGTGACACAGCTGCAGCACTGCAAGCACCAGCGCGGGTTGCATAGCCTACCTGGGCACCCTACTCTGAGCTCAGAAACCAAGGCCCATGCACACGCTAGCAATGCCCCAGAAAGCTCGGGCGTTTCTTTAGAAGTTGTTATTGCATCCTGTCACACAGCAGCACAACTAGGAAAGCAGGAGGAAGGGGGTAGTCACGCTTCTTGGTGCAGAAATTTGATTTCTATTGTTAAGTACTGGAGAGTGTATCTTGGCACATCCTCTTCAGCTCAGCAGGAAAAACAAGTCCTGAAATGCAAACCTCAAAACCAATCTGCTGCTCTTATACAAAGAGTAGTGCTTACTGTGTGGCCACTCTCTCTGTGATGGTGGCAGCCTACAAAATGGCATTCTTCTCCAGTAGCACATTTTTTGGTGACTGATGTACTCTTCCCATGGTCTGTGAAGAGATGAACTGTCAAACAGTACTGAGTACCTACAAAATAAATTTAAAAATGTTTATTTGCATAAAGTATGCATTCTTTTACAGGGTTTAAAAACTTCACACGATTTAGCAAAATATTCCCACAAAAATTACTTATTTTGCCCGTATAAAGCCGTTTTTCAACTCGATCAAGATACCATTTAGCAAGAAATTAATCAGCGATGAAATCTTAAGCTTAACTGACCCTTCAAACCTCCAGAAAGGCTGCTATCATTTAAACTACTTATTAGCACTATAATCTACACATTTATCTTCCATTCTCTACTCTTTTTGGCAGCACATTCTTGCTTTCTTTGTTTCAGACGTGTTTCCTCATTCCTCTAGCTCCTTTCTTCCCCTTTCCCACTGTTACTGTGAATATCACTGAGAAGAAAAATGAGGAAACATATTTCCGTTCTTTTCTACGTATCTATCATTCTCCCACACAGGTATGATCCCTAGTCATTCAGGTCTTGCTGCTCGCAACCAAGCCTATAGCCTAGAGAGACCATTATGTCTTGGGATGGTATCCAAAAGGAAGGGGATAAGGCTACAAAGGCAATTCTTAAGTTTTTTTTAAACAACACCTTTAAAATTAATTCCTAGGAAGCACATAGCTATATATAAACACACACACACTTAATTAATATACTATTTATATATTAATAATGTATTATTATATGTTATATAAAATGTTTTATACATATATATAGATATAAATCATTTTACACTGTTGCTTTGCACTCTGAAACAGTCAAAATATTCACCTCAGCAGAAACTGTATGACCCAGTATTACTAATAACATAACTGAGGGCACTGCTGTGTTGGCACGTTAATCCTATTCAGTCAGACACCTACAAGACAGCTGAATCAGGGAGAAGCAAATTTAACTATCATAAAGAATCTCCTTAGCACAGACGCACTTACTTTCAGGACACCACCTATCTTCAGCCCATCTGTTACAGTTGTAATTGTCCACTGCGTTATCACAGGTAAAGCACTTAAAACTGTTTGGAAATGGAGTGGCTTTAAAAATATTAAAATATAGTAAGTTTGCAAATATTAAGAAAAAAATATTCAAAATAATACTGTAAGTGCTTGTACACACATATACTGATAAAAACTTATTACATGCATTCACATATTTTCAGTGCTACATCACTGTGAGACAAACAAAACCTATGAAACAAGTTTTGTAGAAAGCTTTTACATTTTTAACTGGTTTCGCTATGCCTGAACTTTAAAACACCTCCTCCTGCTTTCATTCTCTCACAATCCAAACCACCATTTAAGTAGTGGTGGGAAAAACAGGAAAGAGAGAACACCTTATATACATGCACATGACAGTACGTCTGCATGTACGTTTGTACGGATACCCAAACACAATCTCCATTCAAATGGCTTTTGATTCCTTTGATGAAAAAAATACATCTTCAAAAACAGCTTCAGAACTTGATCTCCAACTCTGAAGAAGTCTGAACCCTTTGACAAAGGGATCAAGAGGACTATTTTAAAATCTTATTTACATTATAGAAATATATAAATTATTTTAAGTTGCACAGTTCCCTAGATGCACATACATTCCTATTATATCTAGCTGTCTTGACTGTTTTAATGGTACATATCATGACAATCTTCTCCCCTTAAATGAAGGGATAGAATTCCAATGCTAGATAAGAGGCAAAAAAATGATGCTATTAGTGACAACCGGCTTCACAGGTCTCACAAAGTTTTTAATTACCTTCAGTTTGAATTAATTGCATACAGCACACCTATTCTTTCCCTTACAAAAACCCCAACAAGATAAAAGACAAAAACATCTGTTCTGTATTATTTATGAGAAACCCACTGCATAATTTGCTCTGTAGGAAGACATTTCAAAGACAGAAAAATACAATAAAGGCACTTAAAATGTGAAAACTATTGCCCTCGTGCCCTCTTTAATTTAGCAGTGCATGCAAATGTTTGTTTTCATTTAGCCAGCTTATAAAATCTTAGAAATAAGCTAAACTCCTGCGGGTTGAAAAGCAAAAGTTTTATTTTAAACTTTTTATCCTTCACCTTTGAAGAAGACAAACACCTAAAAACCAAAGGATTGAAAGAATATGGCAATTAACTAAAATGTTAAACTACAACTGCATACACAAAAAAGCGTAACTGTCTACTTACGGTCTAGTGGAGGTCTCACATTGTAAAAGTTGATGTTCTCAGCTGAAACCCGATTTCCTGAAAGGATGAGGAACGGCAGAAAGGCTCCAGCCAGCATGTGACAGAATAACAACATGCTGAGTATTATTGTACATGAAAAGCAAAACTCTTAGGCCTAGGAAAGAAAGGGAATACATTATTTAGGGGGAATCATAAAGAACTGAGCATGTAGAACAATAAATTTCCTATTAACTACTTCTGAAACCTTGAAAAATTCAGCCCGTAGGTCTAGACTGTGAAGATGGCTAATGCAAGCAAGCACGCAACGACGAACAATGCAAAGCTGAGCAGTTACTGCCTTCTGCTGGCCAGGATCCTGCACAGAGTACTTAAATTTCCACAAACTTAAAAAAAGTTAACATTATTTCTTTAATCTAGTTGTCTTCTAAGCAATGTCAACCTTACAGATCCCTCGTAAGCATTCCTGAAAATCAACACCAAAACTGAGGTCCTTTATATCCCACCTGAAACAGACAGGACTATGATACCATTAAAGAAAGCAAAATGCAGACAAATGTCATTTTAAACACCAACAGCCTAGAACGCAAGACCGATTCCTTATCCGATACAGACCAATGTACGTCTTTTGACTTCAGATAAGCTACATCATCTGAATTGTTAAGTGCACCTATCAGTGGCAGAGCATTAAAGATCATGAGTGTAAATTTGATTCCTTTCTTTTTAAAGTGCGTACCAAGGAAATGCTGAGGAATATGCCTGGTGACATTACACAAGTTTTGGAGAATTGCGAAGTAGAACATTTAGAGAGATGAGATGCATGTTTTGGGTGTGCTTTGCACATTTATTTCGGGCTCCCTAGGTACTTTGGTAAGCCTCTGTAGAGAAGAAGAACCAATCAAAGAACATTTTGGTCAGTTTGATATTTAGATGTACACACATACATACATAGACACAGGTATTTATGGCAAACTGCCATGATACTGGAAACCTAGTTCAAGTATTAAAAAGTAGAATCAGATTAAATGGCACTCTGCCCATGCAAATTCCCAGCAGGAGAAACAAGCTTGAGTGGAGGCTCCCGCCAAACCAGAGATGTTGCTTTGAGTTGCCAAGTGCATTCATTCAGAAATCTCTCTGCACAGGCCTATGTAGATGTACGCTACGCCTGCGCGGGAATCCAAGCACTTAACTGAAAATGCTACTCAAGACCATGGCAGGGAAATCAAAGGATTTCCTCCTTTTTCCTGTTTCTTTTTTTCCGATTGATACAGACAGGAATTATTTGAAAGATGGTTTTGCCAACAAACCAATCAACAGAAAGTTCAACTTTATGCATTGGGAGTTTAGCCATCCTACTAAAGATTTGGTTTTTTAAATCATGGCTTTACGAATATATTTCAGTAGATACTGAGAAAGCCACAGCATACCTCTACCTGCAGTGCACCTCCAAGACTATTTTCTGTGGATGCTCCAGATTTCTTCTGACTGTAGCCCAGGATCTAAAGAAGGATTAAGAAGAAGAATCTGTGGAAGACAAACAGCAACTGATCATCATAATTCTGTCCTGAAGGAACTAATTAGCTTAAACGCTGTATGTCCTTATTTATACTGAAAATGAAGACAGAAACCTAGAAGTGTGGTGGTTTTTATAATAAAATATCCAAAGAAGCACCTGAACTACACAATATGGCTCTGCCTTATTGAGTGCTATCCTATTGCCGATACACAGATTCCCTCCTCCCTGTGATACCCTGATGGCATAAAAGACAAATGAAAGACAAAAAGTGAAGCAAGGAGACTACTCAGTCCTTCCATGAGGATGAGTTTACTTTTCTTGCAAGGGAAAAACATTATTCAGGCAATGACCTGGGCGGGACCAGACTATACCAGATTAATATATATTTCATACTCTAGAGATATCTGAACTTTCAACACATGCTATGGCAAAACCAGAAGCGCTAATGAGCACCAAGGTAACCTAAAAGAGCAAAGACAATCATCAGCCTCCGGATTAGAGGTTATTAGCAAACTATGAAGTAAACAGGTCCTCCACGGTTCATTCCTTACTGAAACAGAAACACAAAAATGTTGGTCAAATCCCTAACAACGCTGCAAAATCCAAAATAAATCTAAAACATAGTTACAGTTCTCTCCAATTAAGCACACGATATCTGCACAGTGATATTCTGCAGCATTAAAGACGGGCTGTTTATAACCCACTTGTCTCACTAACAGACACTCGAGGTGCACATTTCAAATGTACACTTAGTTTTAGCGGGGGGGCTTAATTTGTTGAGAGGCAAACCTGTGCTTCATGACTGGATGCTTTGCTGCTGACAAGCCCACTCACATCATGTTCTGTCACTGAGCTGTTGCCTCCAAAGTCTCTTCCATGACCCTTGAATATTTTCCAAGACAGATCAGCAGAATTTGGCATCATCCAGGACAGGAGAAAGGGAAAAGAGGAGACCGTGCTGCTACTACAACTCATGCATGATCCAACGTACTATCCAACTTAATTTCTCCATCCTCTAGCATTTTTAGCTCTACCAGTTTATGTTGGAGACAACATCTCTCCCTCAAGTTCCTTTTGTTTTACACAGTTCACTTTAAGTTACTGCTTAAAAACTCTGTCCGTTGCCATCTGTATCCAAGATTTTTCAAATCAATTTTTGCTCACAAAATAACCTTTTATCCCAGTGTCAAGAGGTGACAGAATTTCTATTCCAGCTGACAAATTTCTCCTTTTCTTCACAGAGAATAATTCCCCATATTATCCCATCCCACTCTCTGCTTTAAGCTATTTTGGATCAGGTTTCAATAATCTAACCAAGAGAAGGAAGCACCATAGCGCACCAAACCCCTTCATTAATATCATAACCATTATTCTGAATGAGTTGAAGAGTTAAAGTCAAGGTAATCACAAAATGTCATAGGTACTGGAAACAAAATACATTAGCATAATTTCTATAAAATTATACTTTGCATGAAAATAGCCAATCTGAGAAAAAAATAAACAGCTAAAGTTGCACAAAGGCTACCATAAGAGATCTTCGTCTCCCACACAGAGGAGAATTCTTACATGGTGATTTAAAAACAAAAATACCCCCAAAGCACAGAATGTGAAACCCAACTACGCACAACTGAATGAGCCAGCTCTTCAGTCGTGTCCCCTTATTCTGGTGTAGAAGACGCATCCCTCCTGTCACTCTGTTTACAGGTTGATGTATTCTTTCCCATGACTATCTCCTGTCATCCGTTACGGGACTCCAAACACAGGACGATGAGATGTTTGGTCTGACTCAGTACAGCCCCTCACTCTTACATTCATCCCATTTATCCCACTACTCTGCAGAAAGAGATTAAAGCTACTTTTAACAGCAAGGTGGAAGTTTACTGTGCCAAGCCACGTTTCCCTACCTCCCCCTGCTCAGCCCTTCCACCTGGAGGAAGACAGAGGCAAGGGGATGGCACGGCCAGTAACGCTGCACTAAAACCAGCCTGTTCTGAAGCTACTGCTACCTGTGCCAGGATAAGCTGGTCCCCAAGCCCTGGGAGGGAGTGACACAGTAATTTTTCAGTACCATTTCAATCTCTGTATCCTTTGCTAGGACACCATAAAGTGTCTTTACATGCAGAATAAGTACTAGCTCAAAATCTGTGTTCAATTTTGGGCCCCTCACTACAAGAAGGGCATTGAGGTGCTGGAGCGTGTCCAGAGAAGGGCAACGAAGCGGGGGAAGGGTCTGGAGCACAAGTGCTGTGAGGAGCGGCTGAGGGACCTGGGGTTGTTCAGCCTGGAGAAGAGGAGGCTGAGGGGAGACCTCATCGCCCTCTACAACTGCCTGAGAGGAGGTTGTAGTGAGGTGGGGGTTGGTCTCTTCTCCCAAGTAACAAGCAATAGGACGAGAGGCAATGGCCTCAAGTTGTGCCAGGGGAGGTTTAGATTGGATATTAAGAAAAACTTCGTTACTGAAAGAGTGGTCAAGCATTGGAACAGGCTGCCCAGAGAGGTGGTGGAGTCCCCATCCCTGGAGGTGTTCAAAAAACGTGTAGACGTGGCACTTTGGGACGTGGTTTAGTAGGCATGGTGGTGTTGGGTTGACGGTTGGACTAGATGATCTTAGAGGTCTTTTCCAGCCTTAATGACCCTGTGACTCTGTGATTCTGTGAATCAGAACTGCTACGTATTTAATTTTAGCAAAATAATTTAAAAAAAGAAGTACAGAAACTGATACCAATGTGTGGAGTTAAAAAGACAGTAACTCAAGCACAAGCAGGTACCAATTTTCAGAGCCACATGTTCCTGACCCTAATTACCTTGCTCTTGTGTACCTGGACGATCAGGGATCCAGGTTTCACTGACTCCAACAGGGCAGTGTCAGGCCCCTAACGCACACAGGCTGCTTGAGCGCTTTCGGTAAGAGTATGAGAAGAATCTTTTTTGTGCCTCTAGTGCCAACATCCTTCTTCACGGATCCCTTGTAATATAGCTCTATTTATGCCTTCTGAATATCACAAGCAAGTTACTTTCAAATTGGTGAGCCAGTTTTCATCAAGTAGCAAATTTCAGTGTATTCCGGACAGCTCAATAGCATTTAATTCTTTCAATTTTACTCTGTAGGAAGATAGGGTATTGAATCATTTCAACGCGTAACAGTTGCAAAATTTATCTCCTTAACATATATTTTCTGCGGTTTCTACTACGTTGAGGAAAGTTTGCCTTTATGGGGAGACTGGTCTGTAACTTGATCTGATGCACCTGGATAGCAAATAAAAGGCACAATTACACTTATGCCAGCTTTCTACAAATTCGAGCTCCCTCCTGCTCCCCTCCCCCAAGTTCCTATTGCTTTCCCCAGAGAAGCTCATGCCAAATGGAAAATTTTAGAGAATATAAATACAAAAAAGCTAGTCTTCAGTCAGCGTAAAGCACAGCAAACTGACCTCACAATTTGCTGTAGTCAAAGGTGTCCTTGTTTGCTAAGCAAGCCAATAAATAATGGATGTCGTTTGGGATTGACTCCTGGCGCAGCTGTGTAACTAAGACTATCTCAAATAAAATAGGAAAATATTGGCAAAAAAGTGGCTTTCATATCTTATCCAAAATCTTTAAAACGCTTATTTTCTTCATAGTCTCTTATCGCTGTTGTGCTTTCATATAGTATTATCTAGAAGCATGAGTAAACGTTCCATTACGCCCAATTAGGAACTCTCATTAATGAAGGAAAAAACTGTCACAATACAGAAGATTAACTTACATAAACAAGAGCAAACTTGGAGACGTAGCTTTCCTGGGGTGAGGGAAGAAGACCCAAGAGGAAAGGGCTGTTAATATACGCTCTGTAAGGAACTTGTAACTAAAGCACATTTCAAGAAAACAGAGAGGAATACAATGGCTGAAGTAATTAATATATTCCAGAAGGTTTTAAAGTTTATCTTGCAGTGTGTAACAGAAGAGTAGGAAGCCGTGTGCTTGATTTCTGATTTTAATAAAATTCAAGTCTGTCTACATTGTTTTTCCTGGCAGATTCTGTGGAGGATTAGCAGATTTAACATCAGATATGGAATGCAAATGAAACTTCCTCCTGTCATTTAGTAAGCAATTTTCAAGTGTTATTAGATAATTGCAAATGCTTATGTTAAGCTTGTTAAATACCACTTCAGGACATAAGTGTTAGAAATACATAGGCAGAAAGGTATGTATGTTAAGGGCTGAAAAAGTTAAAACCAACACCTGACATCATCAGGTGTTCCCTACAACAAATCAGAAAGGCCAAAACTGACACTTCAACTTATCTAAAAGGACAAAAATAGCTGCTTGACTTCCCCATTTCTTAGACAAATGCTGCCATTCTCATGTTTTCCTCTGCAGACCATTTAATTTGATCTGCAAGCCACCACTTACCCCATTTCAAAACCCAGAGAGTGAATACATGGATGGAATGAATAAGAGAAAACCTTCGTTTTCCTTCGAAAATAGGCGGAGCACATTTAAAATAAAAAGGGGTGGAAAACAAAATATTTTGAAGGATTAAGAAAAAACCCAAATACTATTACAGATCTACAAATTAGAACTATTTGCTATACAAGTTCTACCTTTTCTTACCTACTGAGTTGAAGATTCTATTTTCTGATTTTTTTCCTTATAGCACGTTATCATTAGTACAGAATAACACAGGAAAACAGATTTTACATTACACTGACAGGTATCTGCAACTAGGAACACTGACAGAATGAAGTTTAAGTTATCAACATCACTTTCAAACACAACACATTTCTTTATCTTCACCCACAGCACACTTAACCATGCCTGGAATTAAATTTGGTCTTAATTACAAGAAATGATAGAGTTCTTTATCTAAGATCTTATAAAAGCACAACACATACAGATCTGGTAATGACAACATCATTTAGCTTGGGGTATAATGCTGGCATGGGAAGCTGTGATGCAAACCGATTGCGAGACATGGAGGTGTCTGACTACACAATACATACAACTGCAAAGATGTTGAAAAAGTTAACGTGTGATTAATGTGAAAGATCTGAGCAGTACCACTGAAGTGAAGTACCTGCAAGGTACTTGGTTTTAAGCTCATACAAAAGAGAAGATCCATGGAATGACAATTGCATTACATGATTAGGAAAAACTTCTTCACGGAGAGGGTTGTCAAGCACTGGGAACAGGCTGCCCAGGGAAGTGGTGGAGTCCCCATCCCTGGAGGTATTTAAAAGCCGGGCAGACGAGGTGCTTAGGGACATGGTTTAGTGGTGGCCAGGTACGGTTGGACTCGATGATCTTAAAGGGCTTTTCCAACCAAATGATTCTATGATTCTATGTTACATCTCATTCCTTTTATAGCCCAAACCGCTTAGCAAAAACTAGTCTTCAGCACTGACATTTAGTTTGAAATCCAGAATCCCTGGTCATCTTTGGAAAATAATTTATTCTATCTAAAAATCCATTAATGAGAGATAAATTTCCTACCCCCTTCTGCAAGTATGTATTTCCTCAAAGAACTGCACTTTGTCAAAGCTATGGATGACCAAAAGTTTTACACTTCAGCTTGTAACAGCTTCTATATATCACATATGCAACTGCTTTAAATCTCTCTCTCCCACCTGTGCAAGACTGGAAATAGGAATGTAACATTACTCTAGAGAAAAGAGATTACAGCAATAAAAGCAGCGTTTTTTCTTTCCTTGAGCTCATTAGAGCACTTCTGTAAAGATCAGTTTAACGATATGAATTTTACAGAATATTTCGTTAAATACGTCAGTGGATCAGACCATTATTAACTAGTTAGGCCTCACTACAAATGGTGGGATCGAAGTTAAGCAGACCTACCTCTCTCTACACAAGCTACTGGGACCCCAGTTTACGTTAGCCAGAGGCCCCAGTGAACACCCCACCGGCTGAAAGTAGAAGACAAAATTCTGATTTTCAGTAGCCTTCTACAAGTTTAGCTCCAGAGCACAGTCAATATTTAAAAGACTTCTTTATTCCTGCCAAGCTGAAGTTACTCACATTTGGCGAGACCACAAGGTAACACTACTGCATGTTGCACAAGAATTAAGTTCTTCGAGACCTATTTTAGAACAGAGAGGTGGGACAACAACAATTTCATTGCTCCAGTGAAATCAAGAGATATCTGTGTATTTTTATATAACATCCACTAATTATTATTAAATGGAAAATGCAGGTCTTTAGCCAGTTAAATTCAGCCTCAGAAATTTGCCTTGGTTTTAATGCCTGGTTTTCCAAGTGAAATCCTATTTCTAACACAAACTATGCCCAATATACACAGTTACACAGGCCATAAAGTTACACATACCATTCTAGACAATTAAACGTAAGACATTCTAGACAACGGAAGTGAGAACCTACATGATTTCCATTTGCGAAATAAATATTACATTCCCTTTCAAATTAAAATGTCAAATCAAGATTTGCACAGAAAAGATTTGCTAGGAGAAAAGAGCATTTGCATGCAGTCCTACTTCAAATCTTAAATTCACCAAAAGCTGTTTGAACCTAGAATGGCCCTGTGGGATCAGACAAATTAGAAGGTACGACAGTTTCTGCATCTCAAAGGACATTTTTCAGAAGCTTCACGTTCAGCTGTATTTTAAAACTAAGATTTAAGCTACACACCAGCCGAGTTCATAAACCCGAAAAGTGTGCTCTTTTACCCGACACTGGTGCCTGGAGTGAATTCACTGACATCAGCCTTCTCCTTGGAAAGAACAAAAGGTGCAAAAAAATTGTTCCCCCTGTCAGGCTTCAGTACCGCACATGTGCCAATAGGAACTCAAATTTTGAACTGAAACAATACAAAGAAAAGGTAAAGTAACTTTGCCTAGTTTTACCATACCACGTGTCAGGGTCCAAGCCCTCGTGGCAAAATATCCTTGCTTCATTTAAACCACAGGGACTATGTTTTCTACAATAACACAACACTAGAGGGACTATTTTGCCTTCACTTTCCGGGTAATAAGAAAATGGTCAGCCATGCTCTTCCACCAAGAGTTTATGCCAATTTAAGACAGTAGCACAAACTAATCTGCACTGTAAGTGAAAATAAACCCACACACAGAGTCAACCACTGGTTTATATTGGCAGGGTTTAATGTGTGAAATTTATAGTGCCGGTACTTGTCTGATACTATCTTTGCCTCACGTTTATATCAGCTTTTTGTTACTACGCAATCCTTGAAATCATAAACAATAGAATCTCCTTGAATGCACCAGGAATGACTGCAAATCCTTCTGGATAGATACCAGCAGTTCCCAGTTCTGCTATACGATGTCCAAGGAACTGCAACAACAAACTCTTGCTATTCAATGCATTAAGTTTAAAAATCTGTTGTGAAGAACCGTCTGTCTTCATATGGAACTCACTGAGAAGAAGCTTTCATTCAGAAGCACCTGAACTCATTTCAAGAGCTCCTAAGTCCCATTTCTAAGAAACACACATATCTGAATTAAACCCCTTATCGAAAATGTAACTTTAAAAGCAGAAATCTTTTGCAGGTTATATTTTCATGGCCTACATGATGTTTATGTTTATTAAAAGGACTGATTTGCATTGCAAATGCTCTGGAGGCAGGGAAAGAGTGAAATTCTGATTACCGTCAAGTCAATACAGAATCTGCTACAGGAGTAACCATCCAATTGACCTGAAAACTACACCGTCCTTGAAATCGCATTGCCTGCAGAGCTGCACTGCAGCTCGGTGTCATACATCACATATAACACTACTAACAGTGTAACATAGCTAGTTTCGAGCAGAAAATTAATCACAGTGTCACTGACTACACTTCTGAAAAATGTTTTGTGCACAAAATCCCCCCTCTCCCACATTACTCTTCCACATTTCTAAGGCACATACGTTCAGTCACTGAAAACTGATCCAAGTATTTGAATAATTCCCATTATTCTGCCTTGCCCTACACGAGCTGACATAGCATCTCGAGCGAACAGTCTTGCAGATGTATTTCTCAGTAGATGTATTTCTCAGTAGATGAACTCAAATTGTGCATTTTTCCATGGTTTTCTCTTTGAAACCTCAGACTACTCCACTCTGAAGCAATGCATACTCCAAATATGGCTTCCTAAATTACAGATGAAGGTTTGTCTACTTGAGATACAACACTAATGGAGAAGAGATGATGAAAATCCCATTTCCAAGCCGTGGTTCTCCGTTTGCAGTACTCTGGTTTCTTCAACCCCTTCTAGCTGAACTTTTCACTCCTATTATTTGCCACCGAAGGGTGAGCTGAGAAGCTGGCACTGATGAGAGTGCTTTTGATAATGTCTTTTAGGAAAATCTTAATATATGTGACAGAATATATCTACATGCATATTTTACAGCATTGCCTTCTTAAGGAAAGATTTAGTTGGGAGACATGTCCAGAGGTACACACATTCTGCAAAAGCAAGAGATGAAAGGGGGTAAGGAGAAAAAGGCTTTATTTTCCTAAGTGTACTAACAAAGTCTGTTTCAATTCCTTACAGTTACAAACACAAAAAGGCTTAAGAGTCATTTGTTTGTTTTGAAATGCTTTAAACGATCCAGGCTTCATAAATTGCTGACCCATCCACTCTGACCTCGCGTAAGATGGCATTTACTTCTAATCAACACGCTAATCCAGACAGTTGAAAACAGCAAAAAGCAAATCTCAGTTTTTACTCGCTGAGAACTATTACCCACAAGCAGTATTTGGCACAATTTGTTATTTGAACAGCCTCAGCCACCCTTCTGCCGCATTGTGAGAGAAAAGCGATTTGCCCTCATTTCAAGGGGAGGGACAATACAAACATGAAAAGCTCCCTTTCACAGGTTCACAAAAGCTGTGTTGACATATATGCCGTACCTTCAACTACAAAACCCAAACGCTGCGCTGTTTTCTTCCTCTAAGGCTCAAATTTCTGGAGCAGAAGCATACAGCTTCCATGTCTATAGACACAACTTGGTATTAAGCGTTAATGATTAAATATAATAATATTTAATTAAAATTATATGAAAATAATTAGTTTTGTACAGTGTCTCTCATTCCCCTTCACCATAAACATCCGTGCTCAAGAACTGGAATCACATCACTACGTATAGCAGCTGAAAGCAAATCACACTTCCATCATCTTGCAGTTACTTGTTTCATTTGCTAGAGGCTGAGTCTTGAATATTATAGTAGCTAAGGGAACATTCCCGGGATTCGGGAAAAAACAAACATCCATCATTTCTGGTCTTTTCATCATTGTCCAGGACAGACATATAGCATTTCATAGCATTTTTTCATAATAATTTTCACTAAAGTGTCACTATCTTTTTTTTTTTAAAAAAAGCTTGAATTGAAATGGTGCAGAAGACAGGGAGCCAACCACTTCCAGTACCAGCCATTTGTGTTGGAACAACATCAAGCTAGTCCCTTCACCTCTTGCAGCTTTAGCTCCCACTTATTCCCTGGCCGTTGCTGCAGTAATTCAATAATTACTGGTTATCTTACAAATCTTAACCATTCGGAATGGTCCCATCCTCAACTTAATAGTATATTGAATATTGGAAGAAAACAGGTAAAAGTCTATTGCACAAAAAAAAAATCCAATCCCGACACCTTAGACAAGGTGCTTACGGACATGGTTTAGTAGCGGACAGGTACGGTTGGACTCGATGATCTTAAAGGTCTTTTCCAACCAAATGATTCTGTGATTCTGTGACCTGTTTTATTACCACCAAAGGGACAGGGGTACCTCTTCTCCTCATTTCTTCACCCTGCAAAAGATACTGGTGACTGTGGGTGTGATTCGTGGTCTTTCTTCCAAAGAAAGCAACCAAGCATCTTGGTTTTGTCTAGAACAAATGTTCCCTTCCCCTGACACACAATTCCCATTTCTCAGCTGTGTCTTTTTTTTTCCCCCTTATCTCTTTAGTGGGATGCTATCAAGGCAGTGAAATTTTCTCACTTACTAGAGGAGGTACATAAGAGTTTTATGATTAAAGTGACAGAACTACTTTATTCAGTACCATCCTGTCTCCAAGGACAGCAGGCTATTTATCCTTCAAATGTGTCCTTCCCACCTTCACACCTCTGAAGTCCTCTATGAGAAGAAACCACCTTTAGCTTCTGGGTATTCCTGCTGAGCAGAGACTGGCTTGTATTCTCAAAGCCGAATACTTGATAAAACCTCACGCCTTACTCCTTTCAGTCAAGTCAATGGAATAATAAAACAAAACATGGGAAGTAATTTATAATCTGAACTAAAAGACAGTTTTCATTCAATTAGAAGAGCAATAGAAAGAGACAAAGTGCACACTCTACCTCTGTGCTTATCTGCCCGAAAGACAACGACGCATTCTTAAATAAACTGGCAGTGGGTAACAAGTAACAATAAGAATGCCTCTGGGTGGGGAGATTTATTTACCATACATATTGCCCGCAACATGCAGGATTTAATCTGACAAATTAAAGTTGGCAAATTTTCTGTTTCCTTCATTTCCTGTTCACGAATCAGGAGGAATGCTAAACAGAAAAGCACTACAAGGAGGAAAAAGACAAATAAATCCTACTTTACTAAAAACAATAAATCCCTGGCAGGTAAGGCAACCCTGAGTAAAAACATAAAAGTAAGCATTGTATTTTAGAAGTGAATGCCAATTTCTGCATCTGAAATACCACCGGTTGTTCTGCAGCAGAACTTCTTCAGAGGTTTATGAACTGGTACGAGTGGACTAAGCTCAAACTCAAGAGCCAAATGCTTCATCTGCTTTTTTTTTTTTTAAACTTCAGATCCTGCCATGCATTTCCACATAGCCTGATAACTCTCCCCTTCAGAGAGCAGCAGACACCCAACACTGCATCCATTTGCAGCAAACTACCTTTGACTATTGATAAAGTTTACCAGCTGGAACACTCTGCTGGTTTTGGCTGGGGTAGAAGTTAATTTTCATCATAGCAGCATGTAACGGGGCTATGTTTTGGATTTGTGCTGGAAACAGTGTTGATAATAGAGGGATGTTTTCGTCACTGCTGAGCAGTGCTTACACAAGAAGTTGGGAGGGGACACAGCCGGGACAGCCGACCCCAACTGACCCAAGGGATATCCCATAGCATATCACGTCATGCTCAGCACATAGAGCTGAGGGAAGAAGGAGGAAGGGGGGGACGTTTGGAGTGATGGCATTTTCCTTCCCAAGTGACCGTTACACGTGATGGAGCCCTGCTTTCCTGGAGATGGCTGAACACCTGCCTGCCCATGGGAAGTGGTGAATGAATGCCTTGTTTTGCTTTGCTTGCATGCGTGGCTTTTGCTTTACCTATTAAACTGTCTTTAACCCAACCCACAAGTTTTCTCACTTTTACCCTTCGGATTCTCTCCCCCATCCCACCGGGGGGGAGTGAGCGAGCGGCTGGGTAGGGCTGAGTTGCCGGCTGGGGTTAAACCACGACAAACACATATAAAATACCATGTGCAAAACATGCAATTTTTGCACACTGCATTTCAAAACGGGTGCACAACTCAACATAAAGGGTGAATAAATAGTTTATTGTAGCCGTTTCTCTTTATTGTGCTTTTCATACACTGTAGGCCAGTTCCAAGAACTATCAGATGCCATTTGAGTAAGCTATCCATATAAATGAACACAGATGAAAACTCGCCTTACTACTATTCCCCTCTAAACAGAAAGCAATTCACTGGGGGAAAGAAGAAATCTTATTCCTTTTGTGTACGGGAGCTCACATTCTAACTCTTCACAATCAAAGGCACCATGTGCTTTTTCAGAAGGTTACTCAGAGCCTTGCAGAAATCCTTTGTATATCCTTGGGTGTATTTTAGGCAGATAGGTCATTATCAAATTAGCGCCAGGATAAATTGGAAAGAAAGACGCAAGAAAAAAAAAAAAACACCAGTAAGGAAAAAAAAAACAAAAACAAAATGGAACACTAGTAATGGGAAAAAAACCTCAAACACTAGTAATGGAAAAAACCTCAAACACTTTCAAGGAAAAAAACCCAAACACTAGTAATGGGGGAAAAAAAAAAAAAAACACCAGCAAACACTAGTAAGAAAATAAACACTAGTAAGAAAACCACTGCAGTCTCTCATAACAAAAACTACTGCATACCGTTATTTACTATCAGGCTCTTCAGGTCTCCATTCTTTCACCAGCTATACAGATTTCCCTCAGCACTTGCAAACATCCTATGAAAAGGGCAAAAAGAAGGAGGAAAAGGAAGGAAACACAGGTGTTAGGCCATTTCGTTTGGAGGATTTGTAGGATTTCAGTTGATTTAATTACTGTCTCTTTGGACTGACAATACATAAGTATTTCAACATGACTTTCGATACTCTCCCTGAGAGAGGGAGATTTTTCATTTGATTTTCTCATGTTAGATAATACATTTTTAAAAGTTTTTTCTGCCAGGCTTCTCTGTAAAGAAGGAAACATTGTTTGTTTGGGAGATGGCTCTGAACTTTGCTCCAGGAGTTATGAAGCTCTCTTTTCTCCAAAACTGCCCAGCAACGAGTCGTTTCAGGAAAGAATACGCAAACATCTCAGCTTACAAGGATAATTCCTCCTGTATATATTCACCGCCCCTTCCTGACAATCTGCAGTTCAGGGACTTCCTGGGGTAGCGACGGTGTACACACCATGGTGTTTAACTGCCCGTCCATGGCTTGGTTAATTGGACTGTCCATGGGTTATTACTGTCAGTTTTTGAACCCACCTAGAGTTTTGGTAATCACAACATCCTACAGCGATAAATTGCAAAGTACAAACATGTACCTTTTGAAAAAGTACTTCCTTCTCTTTGTTTTAAACCAGCTGCCTGTTTCATTTTATGGCATCTAGTCCTTGCACTGTGACAAACCACGAATGACCGACCATCCTCGACCTCCTTTCCCCACACTTGCCGTGATTTAATTGTTGTCTGCCACATCTCCGATTCAGTTGTCTCTTTTTCTAAGCTGAAACATGTAAATCTTTTTCATAGAAGTTGATGATCTTTGTTTATCTTTATTGTCCTCTGCACATTTTTTTGGTTCATAGTATATATTCTGAAATCAAGGGAAAAGCAACCACTAAACAAATCACAGAATCATTAAGGCTGGAAAAGACCTCTAAGATCATCTAGTCCAACTGTCAAAGCGTGGGTACATATTACGGGCAGGGGGAGATAGACACACACACATACATAAGCCCCATACTCCAACCTAATCAGACTTATACCTAAACTGAAGGAAAAATTAGATTTTCATTACACATAGTACACTAAATTTCCTTTTGTTAAGTATATTAATTTTCACGACATAGGTCATGCAATACACCAATTATCCATAGGTTGGAAATAGACCTTTTTTAGAGGTTAAATGACTTTCAGAAATTGTCAGTTGACAATAAATCCTACTTGCACATCAAGCAATTCCTCAAAACATTCTGTGAACATCAACAGATGAATACAGAGTTTCAGAGGGTAACTTGTAGCTTATTATGTTCATCCTGATACTTCTAATATGATGCGTGGATTATGCAGATGTTGACACAAACAGAAAATTAATTATCTACTTCAAGGATTTACAGCTGTGTATAAACAAAATAAGAACATAAACGAAACATTTTCCAACCCAGATCATCAATTCCAAGTGTCAGCCTGGAGCAAAATTTTATGTCTGAGCTACAGTATTGAATCCCTCAAACATGGAAAGGTTCAAAAAGAACATCTTTTCAGACTTGTATTGGGTTTGCATGGCAAGGTTTTGGTAGTGGGGGGGCTACAGGGGTGGCTTCTGTGAGAAGCTGCTAGAAGCTTCCCCCATGTCCAATAGAGCCAATGCCAGCCGGCTCCAAGACAGACCCACCGCTGGCCAAGGCCCAGCCCACCAGTGACAGTGGCAGCACCTCTGGGGTGATGTATTTAAGGGGAAAAAAACCCTGCACAACAGCAACTGATCCAGAGAGAGGACTGAGAATACGTGAGAGGAACAATTCTGCAGACACCCAGGTCAGGGAAGAAGGAGGGGGAGCTCCAGGCACCGGAGCAGAGATTCCCCTGCAGCCCATGGTGAAGACCATGGTGAGGCAGGCTGTCCCCCTGCAGCCCATGGAGGTCCACGGTGGAGCAGATATGCACCTGCAGCCCGTGGAGGACCCCACGTCAGAGCAGGTGGATGCCCAAAGGAGGCTGTGACCCCGTGGGAAGCCTGGAGGAGGCTCCTGGCAGGACCTGTGGACCCATGGAGACAGAAGCCCACGCTGGAGCAGGTTTGCTGGCAGGACTTGTGACCCCGTGGAGGACCCACGCTGGAGCAGTCTGCTCCTGAAGGACTGCACCCTGTGGAAGGGACCCACGCTGGAGCAGTTCATGAAGAACTGCAGCCTGTGGGAAGGACCCACGTTGGAGAACTGTCTCCCATGGGAGGGACCCCACGCTGGAGCAGGGGAAGAGTGTGAGGAGTCCGCCCCTGAGGAGGAAGGAGCAGCACAGACAACGTGTGATGAACTGACCACAACCCCCATTCCCCGTCCCCTGCGCTGCTCAGGGGGGAGGAGGTGGAGAAATTGGGAGTGAAGTTGAGCCCAGGAAGAAGGGAGGGGTGGGGGGAAGGTGTTTTAAGATTTGGTTTTATTCCCCATTATCCTACTCTGACCTGATTGGTAATAAATCAAACTGATTTCCCCAAGTCGAGTCTGTTTTGCCCGTGACTGTAATTAGCGTATGATCTCTCCCTGTCCTTATCTCGACCCACGAGCCTTTTGTTATATTTTCTCTCCCCTGTCCAGCTGAGGAGGGGAGTGACAGAGCGGCTTTGGTGGGCACCTGGCATCCAGCCAGGGTCAACCCACCTCTGCACTGAAAACCAGAGGTTAGCAAAAAGCCTTCACTGTGTGGTGACAGAAGGAGGGAAAACAGGGAAAAGAAATGCAGGATGTGCTGCATCAATAAACCTTACAATTAAATAAAAATATGGACAGAAGGGCCAGGACAAGTTAATTGGCGGAGAATCTAGAAAGTGAGCTGAATCAGCAAATTTTAGAGCTTTAAGTGTAAGCTGAAGAATTCTACAGAACTAAATTACCCAGCAAGTGGAAAGCTATCCCTTCCATAATACCAGGCAAATATATAGGAAGCAATAAACTTTATTGCAGGAAAAAAGAAGTTCAACAGTCTTTTGAAATAAGAGAACTTTCTTGCTGCAATTCTGTGCTCTCACTTATCTACCGTGAATGGGCTTCAGTGATTGAAAACCAGCAGCAGGGGAAAGAAAAAAAGAGACATCATTCCTGAAGACTTCTCAGGTGATGTTTTAATCATTTGTATTACCAGTATAATGGGATGCTGCATCAGCAAAACCTTCTCAGTGTTTTTGAGAGGTAACTTTATACATTACCAGAGAAACATTGCAATATCTAGGAAGAGGTGTAGCAGATATAGCTGCATGTATCACCATAAGTATCAAAAGGTAACTGAATATACAACACTACGTGGTATTTGCCTGTACTACAGGTGTAAATCTGTAACTTAGCTATGTGATCTTAACAAAAATTAAATAGACCATTTGACCATAGTAACTGATTAGAGTCTATAAAAGGTACTTGTGTTTGTTTAACAAAATAAATCAGTAGCTAAGATAAACCATTGAGCGGAAAGGTGCTGAGAGAGGTAAAGAAAACATTCTAGAAAAGACCACATAGTTTAGCAGAAAATAGAAAGACTAAAAGCTAACTTCTTGGAATGTAGACCAAGATAGAGCACACTGCAAAAAGAGATACTGCTTTCCTCCTGCCCTGCCTCCCTCCCTCCACCCTCTCCCAAAATCCTCGGTTGCTTAAGCACTGGTCGCCTAATTAAAGAAACAAGCGGGGTACTCATTTGGATAATTATTATGCTATCTACTTCTGATATCAGCCACACATATTCCTTCAGTCAATAAATATTTACCGTAAGCGTGCCTAAGTCTAGCCTTTTTTTGTTAAAGTTCTGAGGGTTTGATTCCCCAAAAGTTTTTAAGGTGACAGAGCAGCACCAACACGCAGTTACTAACGTCACCAGCCTGCCGGAGCATGCGGTTATCCAGCAGAGTCCAAGTGCTTCCCTAGTCTGCAGGGGAATAATACAGAACAGAAAAGGAGAGACCTATTTCCTCTGTCATTGAATTCCTGCAAGCCAGAGAGAACGAGAAGTTGCATTAAGCTTTGGTGATAACTGCAGCCAGATTTCTCCAGCGCCGTGGAGTTTTTTCTCCCAAAACCTCCTTCCACCAACATATCAAGAAGATACAGTATGATAAGGTTTTTAATGCAAAACAAGATTAAAGGTTAAATACAACAACAACAAATCTTTCAGAAAATGTTTAAATGATGAATGACCCTCAAATCCTCCCAGTTGCAGGGAGGACTGCAGATCTGGTCAGATCTGTTGATACACAAAAGGCTGCAAGATGAGGCTTCAACTGAAATGCCTAAGAGCACTACGCTAATTTGCAATTATTACCTGTATGTCACTTCCTGCACTTGCCACACCAGTGTGAATTACCTCTTTGATGTTTCATAGCTTTAAGTCTAGCAGTGCATCACGCCACTGGCTTCATCCTGTAATTCCACCACAAGAAATATGTGTGTCTGTGCCTGACCTTTAATTTGAACTATTTATTATGGCCTTGAAGAGTGGATTGCAGGTCTGAAATACGGTCTGATGATTTCAAGGATATAGTTAGGAAAACTTTTGCAACAGACCTACCCATGTGCACGCGTGCAGATCTCAACCCACAGGCCTGGGGACAGAACCAAGCAAGTTTCTTCCACCAGGCAGGTCTCTGACTTCTCCTATAAAGGACATCTGGTCGCTGCTGTTCTCATCACAGGTACAAGGAAGCAGCCATACGTTCACATTGCCCATTGACGCGTGCTTCTACCATGTCTTATGCAGAAGAAAAATAACAATTCACAAAATGCAAACACAAAACCACAGCAACGATTAACCCATAGCAAGCAAAGCACCAGCTCCACAGCCGTCCTTCAGTTCTCCCTATCAACTGTGGAGATAAAACCTACAGGATGAAGCCTATTCGGGGTCTTTCGCTCATCTCTCAGAGCCAGAACACAGTCCTTAAAAGAAAAATCCAGTTTAAATACTCATTAGCCTATTCCAAAGAACTCAAAACACAGCCAGCCAGTTGCATCACAACAAGAAGTAACTACCGTAAAAGCATGGTGGAAGTATTTTTATGTAAAAAAGAAACTCATTAGCCACGAAGAGAATATAAAAGATTCTAGTTTTCCACACAGGATAAAGTGTGAATCTGGGAGAAAAAAATGTAATGCATACTTTCCCTTACACAGCAATCTAAGTATTTTTTTATTCCTACAAAACAATTTCGCATTGAGCACAGTGAAGCGATGCTGTAATAGGGGCAGAATTCCTCCAGCTCTTATCTGACACTGTGTAAACACTATAAAGTGCCGTGGAAAGATAAAGTTCTCCATCTGCTGATGGTTGCTACCGTTAGCCAAAACGGGGTCAAAAGTTAACTCACCCAGCTTATACATGAGGGTTTTATAGCTTAGGCCTTCAAGAATGAAACCACATTACTATCCATTTGGAGGGGAAAAAAAAAATTACTTTGTATGTAAGAGACTCAGCCAGTCAAAGACAAGAGATAAAGCATGTAAAGGACCTGTTAAGCTGAACCAAGAACAGCTTACTCAAAACAACCTGAATAATCAATAACTAGAGACAAGAAAATTAACTAACTGTTGTACAATCCTCTCCAGAATTGATTCCGAAGACAAAAGATCATGAGGAATTATCACTAGTTTTAAAAGTTATTCATAATAAGATTTAAGTACCCTCAAAAAAAAAATCAATTAACTGAGCTTTTAGTAGCATACCAAGCAAGGAAAAATGACCATATTATTACTCACCTAAGACCTGGAAGATGTGGGCCCAATTTCCCGCTCCACTACAAACATCTATCACCTAAGGCAAGTCACTAGCCTTTTCATTTTTTTCATCATAAAAAGAATAACTGCATACCATAAACATATTTAATCTTACATGAATCCATGACAGATTGGGAGGTATTTGTTGACAGTCATAAACGCTGTATTCTTATAGATATGAATTCAATTTTACACTTAATAATCTCGAAGGAAACAAGTTTGTTGAAACCCCCAGTCAAACCTTGAAGAAACATCACACTATTTCAAAATCTAATATACAATTTAGTGTAATTACTTTTATTCATTAAAGAACAGAAATAGCCAGGATTTAATCAACCAGCGCTGACACATATTGCATAAAAGGAAAAAGAATTATTTTGTCCACTGTTTAACTGCAGAAAAATTAAGTCCCAAGGGGGCTTCCTACAGTAGAGAAGCAAAAGCGTCCAGTTGATGATCACAGGGACCCATATTTATCAACTAATATGCACTTCAATCCAGTTAGGGCTGGGATTTACAGCTAGCCAGAGATTAGCACTGGTACAAAACTGGGCCAAAGCCAGTGTCAATTCTTTCCCCAATCTCATAGCTGCTCCGAATAAACAACTTTAAGAAATAAGTGGGATCTCCACTAGCTTGCCTCAGCTGTAGCACACCGAGGGCGTTCGACAGCCTTCGTACAGCATCAAGAGAAAGCCTAAATGCTTACTGTATGCTTTCATGCGTGTTCAAACAACATATTCATATTCACACACACACATCTCAGGAAGACAGCTCATCCTAGCAATTTTTGGTTGCATCTTCCCGTTTGCAAACTATGCGAGTTTGTCTCTCTGCTTTATTCTGGTGACACAAAGAAGAGCAGGGATGCAGCAATTCTGCTGGTGTGATCATTTCATGGTGCCTATTTGATAAAATTCTATAACCTGCCAGAAATCTCTGACACTGGAAGCACTCCAGAAATAGGAGAACTATGACAGGCACGCCAGACAGCTGGCTTCTCCTCAAAGGCTTGAAAGTGTAGGGTGGGGAAAACAGGGGTGGAGTGAAAAAAATAATCCTAACTTAATTATAAATATAGCTTAAGAATCCCATCCACGCGAAAGTTCTCCTGCTTTGTATCATGAATACCTCCAGGGCTCAGAAAGCTGCCTCGAACAGAAAACACTTGGAATGATTCTCTTGTGAGTGGCTCTTAAGTGGTAATACACGTGAGGAGGAGAAGGGAATACTCCTCAGCAAGGGCTCCTTCAACAAACTGGCAGAATCATGTCTTATTTTGCTCCAAGTTGGAGGGCTGCAGTCAGTACCGACATAGGGCCTCCACAGCTGGCAATCTTGGTGAAGGAGAAGGTGTGAATGACCCATAAAGTATTTTGTGGCTGTGCTCTCCCAATGTCCAAAAGTTTTCTTCCCTTTCTTACTTGACTCTAACATCAAGCTGCCTGTGCTTTTTGGTGTCATTCATCTCTTCCCCATATTCTTCTTGCTCTCCCTCACAGTCAGGCGTTACTATTTTCAGGTTCAAGTGTTTTAACCACTCCTGTAATGAATGGGTGAGAGGAAGGAGCAGCAGTCAGGGATGGAAGAGAAAGAGGACACGAGATGACACTCCAGAGACTATGAATCATGGCAGTCTGAGAACTTCTTCCAACCGGAACGGTGCCGTGAATACTCTGAGAGCTCACTCCACTTGCTAACAGAAAGCCCTCCTGGACTTCTCTGCAAATACAGGAGCCTTTCTGCATTACCTATTTCCTTTGTCTATCCTTGTGTACACTGCAAAGAAATCAATTTTTATAATTCCCTATGTCAACTACTTTAAAATGCATCCCTCGGGTTCAAATGTAACCACTGACATCTCAGCAGAAAGAGAAAATACTAATAAAACTAACATTTAACAAATAGCAAGCAAAGATGACTGTAGCACTCTGTACCAGACAAGGAAAGAGTTAAAGCTGTATTTACTAAAAAAATATGGAACTAGTCCTTGAAATCTTAACTGCTACTTCGACATCGAGAATTGTTATAAATTACACTAATACACTACGAAGCCTACCACTAACTGTGATATAACTGTAAATGAACCCAAAGGAGAGCTTTATTAGAAAATTTTTTGAACTGAGAGCAACTGCTACTCGAGCGAAGACACGGTAACCTTCTAGGAAGCATTTGGACACTTCTGAATCACAAATACGAAGTGTGACAACTGGAGTTCTCTGTAACTCACAAACTGGATAAGAGAAAGATCACAAGCCTTGGAAACTATTTACTCTGTTTCTTCATCTCCCTTTCAACACCTGTCACTGTAGAGGCACGCTACCAGCATCAACCCACACATCTACTTAGGTGATAAGGGATGGCAAAGATGTCTGAAGTAACTCCACGCCACCTACAAAGGCTGTAAGAAGCTCTCGAGGTTTCTAAATAGTTTATTATTCGCAGAGCATTAACACATGTGAGCAGAAAAATGGCATTAATTTTCACATTATCTTTTTAGTGTTATCTTGATAACTTCTGTAGAGACAGCAAATACGACATGCAACCCCACTAAAAGCTGAAAAACGGACCGGGTACACTAGGTAACGAGGGGTAGTACCATGTGAATTTTTCACAGTCCTGGTAGGACGAGGCCCCGTTGCTCCTCTCCCTTCTTCCAGGGTCCTAGACCAGAAATGGCTGCGTTGTGTGGTGGGAAGACATCCCTGGAAAATCCAGCAGACACTACACAGCCCTCGCCTGTGCCGAACTTGTGTTCTGGGTTGACAGAATACATATGTGACATATTTTAAGGTCAAAATCTTTTTTTTTTTTAAATTCATTATACTATCAAAATGGTATACAAGACAGAAATAGCATTTGCACTTTATGGAGACAATCTGGATCTAATCCCTCCAACAACCCACCGGTTTCAACAGCTAGAAATTTCTGCTTAGCAGCTGCTGTTGAATACCAGGTGTTGTGAGGGTTTCTTAGAAATTTCTTTTTAGAAACACAGCCTGCATACCTTCCATTTTAAAAGTCACCCTAAACTTAATCTTGGCTATAAAGTATAGAAATTGCTATACCTCATCAGTCTCTGCTTATTCAGGCTTGACAGACAATATAAAAATCAGCATCCAAATGCTTATGTTTCATAATCCCTTTACTTACAAAAGCATGACTGTTGGCAGAGTTCTCCACTTTAGCGCGGTGTTTTGCACTTAAAAATGCTGAACAGAAGTTTCAAGGCTTTAGCTATCATGACAACTGTCACAGCTGCTAAGAAATGAACACTGTGCTGTGTATCTCGTACAACTGTGACATTTTCTCCCATTATGTTGCTGACAGGGTTTTGTTGTTTTTTTTTTTTCCCCTGTCTCCAGTATAAAAATATCTTAGAAATCCTCTACTTCTAAATAACCAGCCTGCAAATGTATTCACACTTTTCCATTTTAGTTTTTTTTTAATCCATGTGTCTTAATAAATACCAAATGGTTCTAGTTTTGCATAATCGAACAAAACAAAATATAAACCCAGAAGAAAATAGAAAGAAAAAAAAAAATCAACATTTTATTTTCTGTTCTTACACCACATTCTTAACACCACTTGTACAGAGCAGGGAAAAAAAAAAACCAAAATCTTTCTCACAGGAAATGTAAGAACCAAATTGCACACAGATTCCTAAAGATTAGCATAATGAATTTTTGCCTAAAAAGCGTCTGCATTGAGAATTATTTGGCACTACCCACACTTGCAGAATTTAAGTAATCATACAGCCATTTCAGCACCCTGAAGTGCCCCGTGCTGAGGTCAGATACGTGCTGGGGCCCGGACGGCAGCTGGGAGGCCGAGGAGGGAAGCGGGGAAAGGCAGATCTGCCTTTGGAAGATGACTGCAGCCAGCAGCGAGGCGATACCAGCTCCGGAGCCTGCAGGTTAGACGTTCACCTGCGTTACTTCTTAAACTAGTTTAAGCGGCAGCCACGCGCCAGTCCCCAACTGCTCATTCCCACCTCTGACTTGCCCCCCAGACGGCGTGCGTGGCCACACCATGAACCAAACCGAGGAATTGCTCCAGGTTAAAATAAACCCAGAAAAGACTGCTTTTCAGCCACGTTCCTTTTCCTGGCTCGGTTCACTTTGCAGCTGTGTAAACGCCTATGCAAACACAGCACAGGAATGAGCAGGAACAGACAACGTGGTTACTGTTTTAATGCCATCAGAAAGCTACATATGAACTTCACCCCCCAAGCAGTCTGTCTTAAAATAAACTTAGGTTCTTTCACTGCTGCTCGGAGCTGGTTCCTGGGTAGCTGGTTTGCATTCCTCACGTGCTTTGGTAATAGATCAATAAATACTCAGCAGGTATGCCCGTATTTAGGCACCTAGGTGATATAAATACTAGACACAGACGAATGCAAATTGCACTGTACAAAAGCCTCCGGGCTTATGGCTGCAGATTTATGGAAGGCTATGTGACTAGGCCCAAACAAACAGTTTTGCTTGTGATTTTGACCTGATTATACTGTAGGCGTTGTTGTTGAGCACAGTTATTGTCATGAGTCCATACGCAAAAAAGTACACAGGCTGTTTAGCCAAACAAAAAAGCAGAAACAAGCAAAGGGCACAGTGGAGAAATGAGGCTGCCAGTTTAATAACAATTCAGTAACTCAAAGATTTGGCAAAGCAACCAACGTGAAAAGACACAAAACTTTGAGAGAAGCAGCAGTGACTCAGAAGAAGGTAACTCGGGATGAACAAGGACCAGTCCATTGCAAGGACTAAGCAATTAAGGGAGGCCAACATTCACAACCCGCCTACCAAACACCATCAGCTCGCGGAATCACGCACAGAGAGTATTTTAATGTTTAACCTAGCACCATGCTGCTTTCATCTATTTCTCGTGGAATTAGCCAGAAGACAAAGGAGCAGTTGTACACTCACAAGTTGTTATGTGTGATCATGCATTCCAGTCTTCACGCACAATAAAATACACCCAAATAAAAGTGATCCAAAGATTTGCTGGCTGCACAGCTAAACCCATGTGAGTGCTGGGCTATCAACTCCCTTCCATTTTCATTGGAAGGGATCATGTAGAGAAACCCTAGTGTAATAAGTGAATAAATAATCAATCATGGGTTAAGTAGCTGACTGAACAACACACAGGAACCCAAGGAGCCTCATGCCCTCCTCGGCATTGGCCTGGCACCCACCTTACCCCACATTCAGCACACCGAGGGAATTTTTTGGCATAGGAGCTTTCTGCCGCATTAAGCATGCTGAAATGGCTTGGCCCAGGTCCAGCGGGTTACAGACCTGAAGACAAAAAGATGGGAACACAAGGCATAAAACGGAGGAAAGAAGACTGCACCGCAAGAGTCAATAGTTAAATTGGGCTTCGGCTGCCATGGAATTGCAGCAAGGCTTATTGAATAATTGCCAGCTGCTGGGTGGGCCATAAATTTGTAATAAGCCCGCTGTAAAGAAGTAAAATATATTTCCTGGTCTAAATTGCTAACTTGAAGACTAGATTATAATCTCCAGTGGTGTTTGTCTCCTTTGTTCTGCTGTATTAATATCTGCCAATATCTAAATAGTCTGCTCTGCTCCCTTCTATTTTGTTTAGTCAGCTACTGAACCCACGGAACAGTCTTCTCACTGTTTTTATAGCGAGAGGACATCTAGAGTGACCTTTTTTTTAAAATGGGACTTGCCTACAAAGGCCATTCAAAAAAGAAACGAAGTACTCATAGAAGAGTGTAATGACTGTTCAAAGCAATTAATGAAATTTGACTTGGCTCTCTGGGGATGCGTGCATTAAAGATAACATGGGCAGAGTAAGTAGGCACGTGCACCGAGTCTGCTTCTCTCTCTCTCTGTAAGGGGAAATATCACTCAAAATGTTTCCTCTTGCACCACAAACTATTTTGAAGTGGTCTTAATTTGACTGAAGAGGCACTTGCTAACTCATGCTCCAATGCCTGTTGCTAACTTCGTTACCCTGAGCACTCTTGATTACTCTTGAACCATTTGGGCAAAAAAAATATGGGAGAACTTACACATAAGTTACAAAAAGGTAATAATTAGATCACCTTATTGAGGCTGAAGATTATGTCTCCTAATTAGCATAGCCAAGTTGCTGTACTTTGCCCACTTTGTGCTCCTGTCTCAAAGTACATCCCAGTCAAAACAGCTAGCGCTTCCAAAAAACAGAGGAAAGTTTTCTTTAAAAATCCAGAGGCCACTTTTGAGGCCCAGATTTTAAAAGGAGCACTTTTTTTTTTTTACTTATAAAATCTTAGCAATTTTTTTTTTTAATCCTTTAATGATATATTGTTTTCTTTCCATTTTAGAACTAAAATGGATGTTGAGCAGAAAATCGTAAGAACTAAACCCCAGTGAATTGTGGAAGAGAGAAGCTGGGGGGGGGGAATCTTATTTTTGCTCTACGATAAGAACAACAAAAATATGCAGAGTGTTAAAGGGGTTTAAAATAATTTAATTCCTGATCATTGAAAGGAATAGCAAAATTTCCCATCAACCTCTATAGGGCCAGAATTTAACTTCAGAACAAGAAATTCTAGAAAACTGAATACATCTACCTAAATGCATATACATAAGGTAAGATTAAGCCATTCTGATCACTCCTTTTCTTATTCTTACATTAAAAATAGTATTTTATGTTTCATTTTCCCATGTTACTCAACAGAGACTGCGGAAGAAGTACTCCTACAACAGAGGAGAGAAGGCTGTAAGTCACCATCAAAAGGTGATTTAAAGTAGAAAGGTAACTTTCAGCACAAACTATGGACAGGATTTTCACAATTAGCTTAAAGAATTTCAAATATCCAAGAATGTAACAAGCCCAGTATATTGCAAAAAAATTGAAGTGGGAAACAAGCAAGCAAACAACAAAACTGAAATTGTTTTCTGTGGACCAGATTAGCATCTGGGCACAGAAATACAGTTGAGATTCCTTTTTGAGGATGTCAGCATTCTTCCATAAATATGGGCTCCAAAGAAAGTGGAAGAAACAATAGAAATATTCTTAGGCATAATTTTAAACTAAATGAAGATGAATCCCCCTTGATATAAGGAAGATGATCTAAGTCATCAACAACTTGTAAGACTAAGAAGGAAACGAATGGCGAGGAAGCCAAAGCAGCGAGCGACTGTGAAAGCACAGCTGGAGAGAACAAGTCAGAACAAAAGACAAGATGGTCTGTACTGAAAAACGATGCGTTTACATATGGCTGAGCCGTACCAGAACCTCCTACATTTGACTATCCAAATGCAAAAATGAGTCTTTTCACTTCTGGCCCTCTTACCACAGCAGCTGCTCTTCAGCTCTCCTGTAGGTACGCAGCTGTTGGGACAGAACAAATCCACGGTCTGCTGGTGGATATGGAGACAGAGTTTTCAGTCGGTACAGGTCCCTTCTGGGGACGTAGATGTAACCGCAGTGCCACCCAAACAGCTAATCCAAGTGACAGAGGGGGACAGACCAGTACTGATGAAGCTGTGATAGAATTCAGTAAAGCGTATGCTGATCAAATAGATAGTTACCAGTGAAATATGCAGCAAGTATATTTGAATTTAAATTATCCATTGGAGCCTAGCTTTCAACACATGAATCTTCCCTTGCTGCCTCCCATGGCAGTACTGTTTTATTAAGAGGGATTGAAGATGGGTGATGTGACCAATGAAGCTTTTTATCATTATAGATTAATTTTCTTTGCTCAGTGGTCATTAATCACAGTTTCCCTGAAAGGAAGTAGTATAGAATCATAGAATCATTTGGTTGGAAAAGACCTTCAAGATCATCCAGTCCAACCGTACCTGTCCACTACTAAACCATGTCCCTAAGCGCCTCATCTACCCGTCTTTTAAATAGTAGCTCAAATATTTTTCTAAACAGATAGAAAGTTTGCTTGGTTGCGTTGTATCTTCTGTAATCCCCTCCTATCTCCTCTTAATAAATAGCACTTGTAAAGTTTTACAGCAAAATACAGCATCTTCTAGGACTTCTAATATGATGCTTCTTATAGGATACTGTTCCTTAATAACTTCTAAGATGGGCTTTTAAAAACTGTTAAGAAATCAGAACTTGATAGCCCCTTCTGCTGCATTTTATAATTGAGAAAACAGAAATATCACACTTAAAATGCACACCGAATATATCCAGTATGTTCTAACCACACCAGCGAGGCCAAGTAGAAAGAAGAGATGCCTAATTCACTTGCGGCCTTAGAAATCACTTGCAATAGTGTCAGTGAGAGTAGCATTTTAAAGTTGATGAAATACCTAATTTCTAAAATCAGAACACCCTGGGCAGTCAGGCAGATGCGTTAGAAATTGAAAGAGCATTGCAACCAAACTCTAATACCATAGCCTCAGGAGCACTTTACGGTAGTGTTTGTATTGAAAAAAGACAGAGGCCTTCCCCAAGCTTCAGCAGGCTGTTTTCAACTCTTTTTTTTTTTTTCAAAAAGCCTTTAATTCACATCACAAAAGGGCACAGAAGGCACATCTTCACGTGTCATTTTGGTTGCATTTGGGGATTTTTTTTTTACTAAATCAGTTTCCTTACCAAGTTCATACCTACAGAGCCGGCACATTGATGTAGAGAAAGCACACCAGTATTTCCAGGGGCAGCATATCCCCGAACCACACCACACCTGAGAAATGCAAAACTAATGACGACAAATCAATACCTGCCACATACAAATGCTTAAAATGCCCCTGACTGAAAAATCCCGTTTAACAAGTGTCCTCTGATATGAAACCATTTTAAAAAAAAGTTAAAATAGAATAAGCTTTTCTCATTTAAAATGACTGCTATGAAATGAAAGTCAATAATTGTTAGCAGTTTCTTTTCAGCGCCGAAGCATCTCTAAACGAAGGGGGCTCATTACACAGCATCTGATAAGTTCTTGGCAGAGTTTAATGATAAACAAAGGGACTCTGTCTGGAAGTCCGCTAAGAATCAACGTCCTGCTAAACTCCTAACTGCCAAGGAGACACAAACCAGTGCATTTGCAATTTTCCCAGCAAGCTAAAGAAAGCAGGGTGGCTAATTTAATGGACTAAAGCCAAGTAGAATTACTGTACATTCAACACCTGTAGGTCACACACTCTGCACTTAAAACACATCAAGCATAAGGACCCTCATTTCCCAGTAACACAAATCCCATTTCATTTGAAGCACACTTTTTAATTGGTTATTATTTTAAACAAGTGCTTCTTCTTTTTTATTTAGAAACAAGGAGAATAAAATGAGAATTCAAGAACAATTGTTTCCTTTTGTGGAATGAGAGAGACCTCATAGTTGTTTTATGCGAAGTAAAACAGGATATCTAATGCTCACTTAAGGCAAACAATTGCTTAGGCTTGGAGAAAACGCCTACACATTAAAATAAACAACTTCTCAATTTCTCTATGACTAGTAAAATGAATACAAAGACAATAAACAAGCACATGGTTTACATCAATTCCTGACACTTCAGGAAAGTAGAAACTACAGATTAAAGAATCTGAAACGTCTTTGCAGGACAACTAATCCCTGGGGAAAGACTGCTTTGTTTTTGTAATGTGGAGCCACGTTTTGAAGTAGACAACTGAAGGAGAAAGGAAAAAAAAAAACAAACAACAAAGGCCTTCTTCCCAAAGCAGCACTGCACTCAGTTACCTAGCAAAAGGAATAAATGTTTGCTTGATTTTTTAGGTGACGAAAGCACGAACTATATAAAATATGTTGAGATTAACAGAAAGCTAAAAGAAAACATCACCAGATGCAAGTAGGATTATACTGGTTTTGGCTAGGATAGTTAATTTCTTTTCCTAGTAGCTCATATGGTGCTGTGCTTTGGATTTATGACCAAAACAGGGTTGACTGATAACACAGGGATGTTTTAGTTACTGCTGAGCAGTGCTTACACAGAGTCAAGGCCTTTTCTGCTCCTCACCCCACCAGCGAGCAGGCTGGGGTGGCACGAGAAGATGGGAGGGGACACGGCTGGGACAGCCGACCCCAACTGACCCAAGAGATATCCCATACCATATGACATCATGCTCGACATATAAACCTGGGGGAAGAAGGAGGAAAGGGGGACATTCGGAGTAACAGTATTTGTCTTCCCAAGTCACCATTACACGTGATGGAGCCCTGCTTTCCTGGGGATGGCTGAACATCTGCCTGCTGATGGGAAATAGTGAATAAATTCCTTATTTTGCTTTGCTTGCATTAATAATTCATTAAATAAAATATGCACTTCATAAATTGAAAAAGATTATCTGCAACACAGGAGAGTGATTATGGATGCGGAGTGTTCTGCAGCACTGATGAATCAGGAAAAGTGCAAGTTACACGTGATTTCCCAGAAGGCAAAAGAATCTACTTATGTCCCATGCACATATATTTTAAGAAACTACCGGGTGCATCAGCTGCTCAACTCTGCAGACAGATTTCTAGCAAAAGGATTCTCCCCTGCCCTACTTTGTGATCACACCCTTGGACTTGGACAACCTGCTGCACAGCCTGCCAGACCCAGCTAGCATCACCTCCTCTTCCCTTGCTCTGTCAGTCACTCATATGTACGTCCTCGATCACCAAATTCTTCTCCAGAGTTTCACTCTTTATGTAAACATTAATAATTTAGTGATTCCAGCTGGGGGAAGAGATGGTGTAACATCCCCTGCAGCCTTCTCTGCTCCTGGCTGAACAAACCCAGGTGCCTCAGCCTCTCCTGCACGTCCATCTCGGACACCTCTGCCAGACTCGCGGCACTTGGGCAGCGTCTGGCTTGTACTGGGTGTACAACACTGGTAACACTACTCCATACGTGGTCTTGCAGTGGCCAAGCAGAGGGGAAGGACGGCTTCCCTCAAGCACTCTTGCCGATGCAGCCCGGGACGTGGTTGCATTCCTTGCCGCAAGGCCACTCTGCTGACTTACGTTCAACTTTGCCATCCCCCTTTTGATGCTTATCTTACAGCACACGAAGCGTGCCGTTTCTTTACCGGTGTTTTCAAAACCCACCTGTAGTACCTCATAACGTTAGTTCCGTCATTACATTCAGAGGTGCTTCTAACTCTCTCCATTACATAACATCAACTCTATAAATGTTTTCAGCTTTTCAGATCAGCAGAAATCTGAACACAGTGAAAGAAAATGCAGGGCAAACGTGCTGGAGGGCTGAGCATGGATTTAAACAATTCAGACCAATGCTACCTGCTTCATCACATGAAGCTAAACAAGGATTGTGTGCCAGAGATGTGAATTTGATTTGATTTTGACTTCTAGTACAGGGCAGTATGTGAAGTTACCCTTAGCTTCCATGGGGAAAGGCCACAACTCTACTTCAAATAGGTTCTGAAGTCTTGCACTCAGTGCAAGTTAATTTAGAAAGAAGGCTTCAGTGCTTATTCTCAGATGTCCCTTCTAATTTCACAGTCTCCATCCAGACACTCGCTGAGGCCCATTCACCCTTGGCAAGCTCCAGTGAAACCTCCTAGTCCCTAGTTTGCACTAAAATGAGTTTCACTACAAACACGGTGTCTGGTTCTAGACGCTGTATAACAACAAAACAAAAATCTAACAGAATTTGATTTGTGGGAAAGATTTGCTAGCTTTTCAGAACAAAAAGGTTGCTGCTTTGGTTGCTTGGGGGTTTTTTTCCCCACAAAAGAAAAAAAAAAAGCAGGCACATATTTAAAATACCTTAATTGCCCCAGTTCACTTCCGTGTCCGTAATACAAATTAAGGCATGGAATACTGAGAGGATTCACAAATCGTAGCCCAACAACGATGCAAAATACTTCCAACATTGCCCTGTAAAGGTCACAGGGAACGCGGTAACGACTGGCAGCTCTCATCAGTGCAGCGGTTCAGCAGCAGGCAGAACGCTGACCATCAAGCACTCAGCTAGAGAAACCAAGATACGAAGGGCAAATGACATGATACAAAAAGGCAATGAGGTTTCTTCCAGGATGGGTATAAATATGTAGCAGAAAACTGTATTTTTTTTTTTTTTTAAAAAAAAAGGTCATGTAAGAGCCATGTATTCTAAATATTTCTGAGCAAGTTCAGCATAACATCAAATAAAGAAAAAAACCCTCAAATCCCTCCCACTATGCAGTTTATACATACGCAAAACATTTTTGCCACCATAGGCACCATATAAACAAATAGCTATAGCCTATTAGCAGGCCATTTGGCTCAGAGGCAACAACCTCTGCCAAATACTTCACAGAAACTTCCAAAACCCGCCACAGAGAAGCCGCTGGTCTGTGCCAGTGTCCTAGCCTACATCAACCGTTCTGTTGTACCGGTGACATGAGGGCTTGCGTTGTCTCTGACACTCTAGGAGATAAAAATAAATGAAGATTCCCCTCTTTCATGTTATCCAGTGATGATTCTGGCAATGAATTTCTCAGCTTTGTATTAGAAACAGCATTTGAATTTGAGTTATTTGAACTATACAGTTGCTCCCTTATACTTTTTTTAAATGAGAAAATATAAAAAGTACAAGATTTACGTCTCCTATACTGTTTCTTCTAGCGCATCTTCTCTCTCCCCACTGTACTGAGGTTTATCATTTTTGTCACTCAGCATGAAAACTTAAGCTTACATCAGCCAGTTTGTTTCTCACGTACATATTTCTGTTCCGTTTTTCCACACATTCCTGTCCTGTGCACTTTTTAACAATGTGCACTGAGCCACAAAAATGTTGTTGGGATAGGCTAGAAGAACTGAAACTAATTTTCAAAAACTGAGAGGGAACCTTGCAAGTAGTCTATTTTATAAATCTGCTGAAGGTATACTGGGTGTTGCACTTCAAAGTGAAGAGAAGCACAAAAGAAAAGCATTACTTTCAAATATTGGTTCTTGCTGTTAAAAAAAAATAAAAATCAAGTTCAGTATATATTATGCTACTAGACCTGATGACGTACCTAAAAGCTACATCTAATGTTATAGTTCTCAGCCTTTTCAAGTCTGTTTCCATGTCAGGAGCTTAATGAGCAGAAAACCAAACAAGAACTCCAAAGAAGATCAATGTCATTCAACAAAACCCTCTCCTTTTGCCTTTTTTTTTAAAAAAAACATTGCATGCATTCTTGAGAAGACAATGATGACAGATTGAATGTCAAAACCTTTTAAAAAATTTTCTAACCTTTTAATTTTTTTTTAACTCTTAAAAATAAGGATTGCTAGTTTCAGTTTATGCAATGTGAAAGCCAAAACCATGTAATAAAAGGTACACTTTGCCTTCATCTGAAGCTAATTTAGAAACTATTATTTGTTCCACAGGTCTAATCATATTTTATTGTAAGAAATACCTTTCTTTATTATGTTAAAAACATTAAGTTGTTTTATTGTGGTAATTTCTTTGAGATGGAGAATATGGTGCTGACATGATTCAAGTCAAGTGCATGAAGCCATAACTCTGGAATTCCCTTCTCAGCATCACTCCTGGCTGCTACTCACTTTTGGAAAATCATTGCTCTAGTCTGAGGCTTGGGCTCCACTCATCTATAAAACATCTTCTTACCTTCAGGTCTGGTGCTGATGTATGTCATACAAGCAAACACAGATTAATAAAAACGTAATTTCATCTAAAGTGTAAATTTCCGGTACGTTCTTTAGTCAACCTCACTCAGATCCCAGACCAGCAAAGCTCTCTGCCACGGGCTTTCCCATTGACTTTAACAGATTTATGCGTAAAACTATATGCTTGGCTTAAATCAGAGCAATACAAAGAGAAGCTAGATTTAGTTCGCAGTGCGATTCCAGACCTAGCAGAGCTATAGCAGAGATATCCCTGCAGCGAAATGATTTTCGTGTATTTTACGTTCCAAACATCTTCTGAATGAGTTCAAGGGAAAGTTACGTGGGCCGAAAGCATGCCGCTACCCTGCGCCTCAACCCAGAGCTTCCCAGGTTAGCACCCAGGGAGCTGTCTCTGGAAGAGGAAGCTGAATAGCTGTGCTGTTGCACATGTATATGTGTATATATATGTACATTGCCTCTGGGACCTACACTAGTGCATGTCTCCGTCAGCTCACTAATATCACTGCATGGTGCGATGTCGAAATGCTCTATGAATTACACTGATTTTACAGAAAAGAGTAATTTCTTCTTCTAGAACAATGCTCATTGTATTATCAAAGAAAGGAAGAAAACTCTATGGGCATCATCTACCACCTACCACTATGGAGAAACATCACAGAAACCCAATAGACTGTCTATTTCAAGAAGGAGACTCTGATATTCTTTATCTATTATATATATTATTTACATATATATATATTTATATTTTTTTATATATATTATTAACACCTCTATCACGCGAGACACACAGATATGTGGAACAACAGGCTTGTGGGGCTGCCTAACTACAACGTGTATCTGCTGTCTGCCACCTAACACCCATCCTTAAAAATCAACCTTCCGAGCAAACACAGATGAACCTCCATGTGCCATTGAAAATGTAACAGAATCAAAACAACAATTGGCTGCTTTTAAATAGAACCGATTTCTCAAGACTGAAGTCATAGTGGGAAATGGGATCTTAAGTTTTGAGTTGTTACATGTCTGCGCAATTAAATCTCATACAAAAACACATTAATATATGGACTACAAGTTTCTGAGGTAATGAAAGATTAATAACCCTGGTATTTAACATACTATTACAGCTACAGGCACAATGAACTTCCCCTGTGTTTGGTATACTATTGGGTATTGCATATTCACAGCCTCAGGCTTTCCTACTAAAATAGAATATAAAAATTCCCGCTTTCTAAACCACTGGTCACTGCACCGACAGGTCAATCTGTCCAGCAGAGAGAGACATTTGGGTGATTTGTCAATACTCTGGATGTGAAAATGCATCCAAGCACAACCCGCTAATCCTTCCATTTTAAGTCTTTCTTCACCAACATAGAGACTGGAAAAAACCTAAACCGAACTCCAGTTGAACCATTCCTGAGTTAGAGCTGATATTAGCCGTGAACTGTATGGCATTCATACACATAAATCCACCATCAGAAATTATTTCTGCGATTGGATTTCAGAGACTTGAGCTGATTTGCATGAGATGGACTGATGGGATATTTTTCTTGCAGAGCTCAAACAGCAACTTTTTCAGGTGCCTAGGTTTAAATCCACAAGGGAAATTTGTTAAAGGGAAAAAAAGAAAAAAAAAATCACAGTAGACACAGAAATGAAAAACTGCAATCTTCACACTCAGCCTCTCAGCTGCTACCAGGATTCCCCAGGCACCTCAAAGTTTTCCATTCTCTAATCACACGAAATTTTGCTTTCAGGCACACCCAGTTTTGGCAGGCCTGAGCAGTTTACCTACCTTGCAGCTTAGTCTGACACTTGTATTCACAAGCCCTTCTTGAGGGCTTCATCTGAGGGGTTTGATCCAGATGGCACTCAGACCAGATTCCTTCACTTGTGGGGAGGAAGGCTAACGGGGAGTCGAGTAATTGGAGGTAGGGCTGCTTTGCCCCACTCAGTAGCTCCATTCAAGGGGAGTTAAGTGGCACGCTTGCCTCAGATGTGGGAGATCTGGGTTAATTCTTGCTAGGATTCAGACCACCGGTTCTCCAAGAAAGTGTTCTATCAACAGCCGATCTGTTCATTTATAGCAGGAAGCTCTTGATCTCTCTTGTTGAAACTGATACACCTTGCAGGGAACATCAAAGGTCCATCCTGCAGACAGAAAGACTACACACGCACAGAGCAGATCTGCATTCCCGTCCTTGTCTCAGTTATCAACTCTTTTATCCAATGACTTTGGCATACAAAACATCTGAATTTTTAGCGAAGATAAACGCCTCTGGTAAACCAGAATAAAGCTCCGTATTTCCAAGAGAGTCAGGGTTTAAAAACCTGTATTTCCCTAGCCTCCCTCTTCTGCATACCTTCAGGCATCTTCCCACAGGTAGAATGTAGGCCCTTGACAGCTGCCGTGAATTCCCTTATATTAGTAAGACATATAGAACATAACCACTGTTACACTGATGTTATGGTTCCATGCAGCATTTCTTTGATTTCAATACTGTTTTAAGGGCTATTTTTGAAACACGTATCAGAGTTTTCATGGATTTAGCCACATGTCAAAGCTGTATAATCGATGTCTGTTATAGCAGACTGGCGAAAACATGCAGCACTTGCTGCTGCTGCAGGGAAAATGCATTTCACCAAATTAGTTCTGACACTTCTGAGTATTGGTGATAGTGATTAACAATTAACCCTCTTCCAAGCAGACTTAGAAGTTGATGAACTACTGCATCCTTTATACAGAAAGGAAACAATTCAGTTAAAGAACCCTGAATAAACACAGTTTAAGATTCTGCCAGAAGAAAATAACCCATTTATGGGACCACAGTTATTATAAGAGTTCTGAAGGGATTTCCCCTTATCTACTTCTTCAAAGAATATGCACTATATTCACAATATAAACCAATGTGTTTTACGTGTATATACATTGCGTTTTCCTGCAGTAGTAAAATGAGTAAACCTGAAACTTTCAAAGTAATTTTATTGCTCATTTTATAGATTTTCCTAGCCCTTTGATGAGCTGCCATTCCAGAAGGCAATCTGAGCTTCATACCTTTGTTGCTGCTACTCGCGTCAACCACACCCATTTCCAGGTTGTTCCAGGTGGGAACAGCATGCACTGGGAATTAGCCCGGCATCTCCCATCAGTAATCCTCACTGTAGAATGCCAAATCCCACACAGTATCACAAAGGTTTTCTTCAGCACGTGCACTTCGGCACAAAGTCCATTATGGAGAGAAACAAAACACAACACGGGTAAGATACAGAGAGAGAAGCCGCCAAGTAAATTGTATTCTAGAAAATCCAGGCTCACCAGTGGCCTTTTTTTAAGTAATCTGAAATAAAGGTTGGGTTGCTTTATCTCATATTAACACCGAAGTGCCAGAAGAGCTANCTGCAGGGGTAAGCCTCTAATTTCCAATGGGTCAGAGTCCAGCTGACATCTTTAAAAATAAAGACGATCATACTGTTACACCCATCACACAGTACTTTATTTCTAGCCAGAGTAGAAATGGTTGGGCTGGGAGCTGTTCCATAATCACTGTTTGCAAAATACTCCCCCCTATGCAGAAAGCTTGTCTTTCACCGATGCCTACATCCTACTCCAACCACAGTGTTGGCGTTAAAATTACTAATCAATAACGCTGCTAACGGCAGCTACGGAGCCATGAGGCACTCCACGCAACATACATTGTTCACTTCGGACAAAGGAGCAGCAGTGCTGAGGCTGACCAAAGAAATGTAAATCTTACACCCAGTCCTAATCAAAATATCTGGCATGGCAAAGTATGAGAAGAAGAGATCAAAAAAGCTACAACCAAGTAGACAGATGAAAATGAAAGATACTTGCCACAATCCACACAATTCCTATTACTGCCATTGTTTTGGGGAATAATCGTATGCTCCAGGTGCTCATAACAAAGTCCTTTATTTAAATGCCCAGTTTCAAATGGAGGTACATAAGAACTGTACTGCACAAAAGATTACCTAGAAACTTAGCTGCAAAGATTATTATTTTTCAGATTTTTTCTGCGGAACAGTTCTGCAGCAGGCTACAGTCTGGTGGAGGACAACCCACCCATCTGCCTAGCTAATTTGACTGAATGCTATTAATGCATTTCTTAACAGATTTTATACTATATTTCTATAGAAATGTTATACAATTTTTTTAATAGATAGACACACGCACATATACATACTGTGATTTCTCTGGTAATATAACTAGCACTAAAACATGACGGTCCTGGTGGCATACCCCAAATGCTCCAGCTCAAATATCACTTTTACCTGAAAAACTTTAGTGAAAATGAAGACGACTTACGCTAATAGCTGTGACAAGGCCCAGATTAAGGCAGTACTTGAAATAAATTCTCTTTGCTTTCCTGTGATAACTAAGAAATGGGAACAACAGTTAGAGAGATGCACTGTGGCTGCTTTTAGCTGTGTTGACTTAAAAGTGTATATACTGCCAAGTTTCAGGTTTCCTACCTTGCATATGTCCAGACATGTGATTTAGCACATTATCAGTAGTCTTAACCGTCGAAGCCTCTTCTACAGAAGCACTGCGGGAAAACAGCATGGTGTAGTATTGCGAAGGCCAGTCATTACCTTTGCAGCTACAATGGCTTATTCTGAGAAACTTAATAAACCCCTAACATTCCTCACAGCACAGAAAGCTCCTCTCCAAGCCAAAGACAATAGAAAAAATAAAGCACAAAGAAAAGTCATTTAAATATGAATTGTATCGTCAATCCATTACATGTTAGCACTCACAGTAAGACAGTCCGTGATCTTATCTAATGGAGGTGGTTATAGGGCAGGGTTGTAAACATGGATTTAACTAGTTAAGCGTGCATTCTGACAATCCAGAGCAGATCTCAATTCCCTTTCTTTTGGCAACTAAGTATACAAGCAAAGATTTCTTTTGCAATTACACATTCTTCTTAAAACAGTTTACCACATCATTACTTCACTATGGTGGTCAAACCACACTGACAACTCCCAAAGCCACTGTTCAGTGATAGCCAAAACATGGGTGTGTTATCAAAAGCGGTTTAGTCCCAAATACAAACCAAAGCACCAGCACCGTATGGGCTGCTACAAAGAAAATTAACTCAATCCCAGCCAGACCCAGCACAAAGCCCCACCGGCAAGCTCCTGTTGGAGTGTCAGCATGTAAACGATTCCTTCCAAAAACAACTCAAAAACAACAACCTGATCACCAAGTCACAGAATGGTTGAGGTTGGCAGGGGTCATCCTGTCCAACTCCCCTGCCCAAGCAGGACACCTAGAGCCAGTTGTCCAGGACCGGGTCTAGACAGTTTGTGATTATTTCTAAGGAGGGAGACTCCGCAACCTCCCAGGGCAACCCATGCCAGTGCTCAGTCGATGCAGAAAAAACAAATTCTGATGCAGAAAGACAAATTCTGCATGTTGCATATCTTACCTAACACAGAAAAAATGCGATGCATTAAAATATTTGATGTGACTTCCGTTACACTGTGTATCTTTTGGCATAAATAGCAAAAGGTAAGAAACCTCTCTCTATCAAAAATCCACAGCTAATAACTATCCTTTTTTAAAGCTTGCCCTAACTAGACTAGTGGGCTCACTGATTTTTAACAGGGAAAAATAAGTCCTGTGGCAATGAAGTATGTCAGCAAAGGCCTTTTCTTCCTCTCCTGTTAATTCTTAGTGAAATATTTTTCTGTACCTCTGAAATCTGGCTTTGAACTACAGCAAACAATTCTTTCCCATCAGACAGCGATCTATTTGTCAAATCACTAGGGCGTTGCTAAAGTCAATGTTGGTCAGGAAAGGGAGTTAAGTCTACTTCAGCGTTCTCTCAGGACATTCACAATAGCTGAGGTATTGCTCTAAGTGAACTGAGATTCTGAATCCTGGCAAGTAGGTGGAATGTATAAATCTGACATACAAAGAAAGTGTGTTTATACAAAACAATCAATCCTACAGTCACAACCAGGAATGATTACAGTTGGCAGGCACCACTGAGGAAGGGCACATCACGGTGAAATGCATGCAAACAGACTCACAATAAAAACAAACGGACCACAAACGCAACAACAATCATCTATCTTCAGTAGTCACACTGTCCCACACCCTAGCCAAGATGTGCAAGTCTAATCAAAATTACTCCTTGGAGAAGCACAAAATCTCACGAGCTAATATAACAATAAATTCAAACCACATCGGCCTAGAATATGGACCAATGTGTAATTTTTCCTTCTTGATAGATGCCCAGATACACCCCCCTTGCTAATCCCAGCCTGCCAAGCACCATGATCATTTTTACATATCTCTATATAAACAGATATTCTGCTTATGAAAAGTATTCCACTCCATCATGTTTCACGTTAGATACCCTACAATGACAAATCTTTATCAGGATGATGTGGTACTGAGTACGTACACTACATATCCAGAGATTAAGACAGTATAGTAGTCTCAGGAAGTGTTATTAGCTGAAAGTCCTAATACCCAATACTTTCAAAAAGCTGGTTATTTGCAGTATTGAGGCAGGAAAAATGGAGAACTGTTGTGAGCCTGAACACCAGGTGCCCTGAATCCCAATTTGATTCAGCACAGAATTCATGGTGCCTGGAGGCACCCGAGGGAGGCAACGATAGCCCTTAATCTCTGCTTCTGAAAGAAAAAAAAAGCCATGCAGATTTTAGTTAAATTAGCAGGCTGGTTCAAACAAAAACTTGTTACTCTAAGTATTTTATAGGACCTGTATGACAGTGTACAGTTCAAACAAGACTCTCAGCCTTATACACAATTCTGTCAGAAAAGGTGTGCATCTGTTCTGCACACCGAATCTCTCATTTCCTATAACGAGTGAAGTAGAAAACCTACCTCACCTGACACATCTTTCTTCTTGTCTAATTATACTGTAATTATGAACTTCATTTTGTTTCTTCACAGAAACAGAGGTATTTTCAAGTCTGTGCAGATGAGCTGTAAATCTGCAGCTCTTCTATACCTCATTAATATTTTAAACACCTATTTTAAGTTTTTCCACACTAGACATAATTTGCGGCAGTGTAAATTCTTTTTAGCCATGGTCTTGTAAATCTGGTAAACTCTCCAAATGTGAGATTCATTACAGGGAGGGAAAGGACAGATGGGAATTTTGTTTCTGAATAGGACTGTTTTGAACTTGGATCATTTCAACAAACCAGCTTGCAAAAGAACTGTACTGAATCAACAGAGCAGAGGCAGGTGGGAACCACAAAATACCTTGAGGTATGCGTACACACCCTCTCTCCCGCAATTCTCCCTGGCATAGGGATGTTGGTAGCAGAGCCTGGTCAGACTACTGTCAGGTTTAGTACGAAGAAAGTACAGAAACTATAACGTTACTGGATGTGGGCAGGCTAAAGGGAAGAAGTAGTGAAACTATGTAATCAGCATTTCCTCTAAACAGGACTGCTTTTTTTTTTTTTTTTTCCTACATACTGACACAATTTACTGCTCCTCAGTCCCTTTGGTCAGCTGTCCCCCAAGGATAGCAGCCAGCGCTGTATTTCTGCCTTTTTCCTCTAATACAAATGAAGCCAAATAGTCAATTCTGAAATGTTATAAAGGAAGAGTCCTCCTGAACCTAACAGTGATACTCTTTTAAAGCCTAACATTTCATTATCCTTTTTGGTTTTGATCTAATGAATGAGTGAGAATTTTTAAATCCTGTTCTATTTAACAATAGCTCCTGCAAACCTACAGTACACACTTCAATACATAACATTATACTTAGTTTGGTTTGTGTTTTGGTAATAATACACGCATCAAAGCAACAAATCCCTCAGATTCAGTTTTTTAAACCAAAATAACTTGATACGAAATATAATTATTAAAGCACAGAGTATTTGTTTTGTGGCATCTGATCAGATAAAATTCCCTATTAAAAAGCAAAAAAAAAAACCCCAAACCCTCAGACCAGATTAAATCCAACAGTCATTTGCTAAACAAATGATATTATTGGAATGTAGCTGCCCAGTGATGAGTAGTCGTTACTGTAGCTTCAGTGAGGTGCTATTAGGAGATCACTCTTCAAACAGCTATTAGCAAGTACTGGCCTAAATACAGGTCATCGCCTGTCAGAAAAAGACAACAGAAGCAAGTTTTCAATAAGATGAGAGGCAGACACGTGAAATGGTGCTAGGAAGCAGGGGAGAATGCCAAGCATCCTTGGTAGAAGTTCCCAAGGGAGAAAGGACTGCCCAAAAAACCAAACCACCACTACCACCAATCTCAGGAAGGCTCTTTCCTGAAACTGCAAACTGCAACGATCTTTCCCTTCTGTGCTGTGAATTTTGAATTTTATCAGACTAGATTGGTATCAGGCAGTGTTGTAATAATCTTAAAAAAATAAAATAATTAAGAGGAACAGAATGCAGCCCAAGGCCGAAATTAGCATCCACAACTAGCTTTGCACAGAGAGATTCCCCAGCCATTAAAGCACCATGTGGTTGTAAGAAGTGATATCCCAGAGGAACAGCTATCTGTGCCAGCATCAAACTGCTGTCTTGACTTTTGCAGAATTTGTGCTGTTGCTTTTTTTTTTTTTAATATATACTTGAAAGTAGTTTTTATATGTTCATATAAACATCCTCTAATTTGATTCTATAAACCACGTAAGGCATGTGAGATACCACTACCTTGAACTCGCACCCCACAAGTGGAATGCTAAATTGACACGTACCAAAAGGAGATGAAGAAAGGGTCATGTCTTCAGGTATACCACGTAAAATAAAATTCACCATTTACTCTATAATCCCAGCGTGCCAGTGTCTGGAAACCGGTCTGTTCTCTAACAGTACCAAAGAGGGAAGAATCACTGTAATCTTTTTAAAATGTTTGACTTGCAGGCTTAGTTTTAAAGGATGCATACAGGACCTGCCCTTTGAGCAGACTCAAATCTTGGAGCAGCCACGTTACCCTGGATAGCTGAGATCAAGCATCTGGTAACGCTCTCTGTCCTGCCACTCTTGGATGAAACGCCAATTAGAGGATTATCCTACGCAGTCCTGCAACCACAAAGAGCTGGAAACTACAGAAACAACTGTAACGATGAGTCTAAGGAAGATGTCACATTGCTTGAGCCAGACACAACAGATGGAGAAAGCGGATTTCAAGGAAAAACGATGACCCCAGCCAGAGAATGGTGCCGGGACCTGAACACCCACCTGACGCTCTGCAGACACGAAGCTGTGAGCTAGGGAAAACATGGCCGTAAGAAACCATAGCCAAAATGCATTTTTCTTAGTTACCAGTCGAAAGAAGGAACATCAACACTTCAGCTCGCATCTAACGAGTACTCCTCATGTAGGCACCAAAACTCTTCGTGTCTGGCCTTAGATGAAGTTTTAAGTCTAAGGCAAAAACAGTACCTGCAAACAAGGTTTTAAGCGCCGAGAAGATACACGTAATGCTTACCACATTAGCTAGCTCAGTGATACAAGGTACGTATGCCTGTACTTCCCTCTATTTCATAAGCTTTTCGCCCCATTTCTGGGTATTAAGTTGAGCTCTGAATTAGTGCAATTTGCCACAACAGGTTTATTCACATCAAGAGAAAGCTGGGGCAGCATTTTTCAAAAAAAGGATTAGATGACTGTAACTACTACCATCTGCACTTATGCATGTTTAGACTCTGAGAAGGGTAATCACCACACTTCAGGGCATGATCTGCAGGGGTCAGAAAGATAATCTTACGCCCGTCTTTCTGTTTTTTGACATTGCCCAATTGGGTAGGTGCATAATAGAGGATATTAGTCTTCCCTGAAGCGTTAGTTATTCATCACTGCCAGAGGCAGCTTTACAGATCTAAGATTATGAGCCAGTCTAGTATGGCAGCCTGTTCTTTCAAACTCCGAAATGCGCTCTGCAATCCAGAGCTTGAACACTACGTTGTATTTCAGATACAAATAAGAGATAATCTACACCACAAGATTTCATGGAGCCATTCTGGAAGGGATTGTTATTATACCAAGGGCCTACAGACCACTAAAGACAGTGAGTATTTTATGGAGGGGTTTTTGTTTGTTAAATTCCCATTTAAATAACAGACAGAAATTACAATACCTTGCATTTAAACCCAGGGCAAATATATAGATACAAATCAAGTATCGCTCCTACAACTGGTGTTAGTTTTGCACTTATATAACCTAAGATAGGCCTGAGGATTTCAGTCTTAGCTTCTCTATCATTTGGAAACACTAGTGTAATCTTCTTAGGCTATAGGGAAGGCAGACACATATGGAGACACAACAAGGCCGCCTTGACTGACATAGGGAAGAAAACAATTCTCACAGAAACACTAATTTATGAGCAAAACAAATTAAGAGTGTGAAAACAACTATCATTCCAAATTTTGAATAAGCAGTAAGTTCAATCTATTTATACATCTGATTTTTCACCTACTTATTGCAAGCATCTCCTCCCGTTTTGCTTATCAGCATGTACTCCTATTTTAAAAAATGAAGGACAGAGACTTCTTTCCATGAAGCTAGCCAGCAGATACGTTCTGCAGGATGGAGCAGACCTTCCTCCAGCTTGAGAGCTGCCCGTGGAAACACCCCTGGCCCCAGCCAGCCGTGCCAGCAGGAGCAGCATCTCCTCCTTTCCCCAACTCAGGTGGTCACCTCAGAGATGACGATCTGATCAACCTGTAAGTCATTACGGTTCAAACGATTTGGGTTAGCTTAAACACAGAAATAACAGGTCTTGGCCAACCCCAGCACATTTAAATTGAAAGGGTGTAGGGGATGTTTACAAAATGCAGCCCTGCTGTTAGATCCAAGAGTCCACAATTCTCCACCAAGAGCGCCCAGGGCAGGACAGGGTTCAACCCACATGTGCAAACTTCAAACTAACTGTTGTGACTGCTGGCGAGGTCCCAGCCCACAGCACAGTGACTTTATGTAACTCGCTGATTAATAAACAGCACTGCTGCAGTACAGTGCTTTATTTCTTCTCACCACACTTTTGAGAGATGGGATTTGTTATCAAGCCATTTTATAGACTGTGAGAAAAAACAGAAAAGGAAACAGAGTTCAGAATTTTTTTTAAATGTTTTGATAATTCAGTTTAAACCTGGACTACCTGGCACTAAAAATAACTTTTTCTAGGCATGCTATAGGGTTTACAGAAACTTTCAAGCGGAAACCTTCATCCCAGGCTTTCCCACCACTCCCGCTTGAGTTATCGCCATCTTTAATAGGAGAGGATTCCACCTTCCATATGTACTACAGTATATGGTTGGACCGAAACATGGGGAAGCTCAATGCGCTTGAATTTCTTGGGGTGAAACTGGCACCCTTAATAACGTGATCATTGCAGTGCTGTTTGCACTGAGAATTCTTTACAAACTGATCAATTTTTGCAGCAATTCATGGAAATAGAAAAGTCATCATTATTCCCGCTACAGAGACAAGAAATAGGTGGAAAGGAGATAAATGACTTGTCTAGAACCATTCAGCAAGTCAGACTATAGCTAAAGCCTCGTTCTTTTAACAAAAAGACCCATGTTCTAATCCTTTACTGCCCATTTCCAGATCTGTAAAGTGATAGTAACAATGGGGTTTGCGAGTTTATTTCAAGTGGGTTTCACACAACAGTTTAGATTTGTTTAAACTTCAAAGCAAAATCTAGACAAAAACCACCAAATGAACACCATTTTACCCTAATTTGGTTCCTCGCCAAAGCCTGTAGTTCAAACCAGCTACATCAAAAAGCCCCAAGCTTCAGGCAAGAAATCCCAATCTAGTTTTGTTGGCAGAGCTAGAGCGGTGCCATCTCAATGTGAAAACGGATCGTAGCTCGTGCCTTGTGTTCTGGCTTCTCACGGGCACTATGTTCTGAGCGAGAAAAACAACAAATTCCATTTCAGCATTTGGCACTCGGAATAATCAGGCCAGTACTCAGATGTCTGCTGAAAGCACATGCAAAGTCTAGAAGATGAAGCCTCTTATTTAGACTAAAAGATTCTGACAGCAATTGATGGAAAAATAACTGCCAACAACACATGCATCATACAACACAACTCGATCCTGAAGGAAAGCTGCAATCTGAAATTCCTTCTGAAGTTTATTGGCGTGGCACTACTGTACGCACCTTTTCACCACTCCTGAACTGTTAGACATGCACCTCATCCAGAAGCCCTTTGAGTCACACACATGAATAACCGAAGCATTCCTTTCCTTTGAATCCACAAAATCCAGCTACTGGATATGCAGAAAGCAATGAAAATATTGAGGAATTTGGACTTAAAAAAAAAAAAAAAAGAAGGGGAATTTTCTAAAGTATCAGAATTTATGCAGCAAAATTTGTTTTAAGATGGAGGACTTTCATTCTAAAGAACCCCTCAAACTAGTAAGGTAGAAGGGAGGTGGGTTGGGGTTTTTTTTTTTGGTGTAGCTTAGGGCCCATTTGGACTGAGAAATGACAGACAGCCCTGGAAAATTCTTCCTCCTTCAACTACCTTGCTCTCCTTAAGAGACATTAAGCACCCTTAGTATGTAAGGTATTGTCATTCTCTTTCTCTCACCTCCACTGCCAAGTTCCTTACCTGCTGCCTGCACTAGAAGTATCCAGCAGGGATGGGTAAGATGCGTTGTACTACTGCACGCACAACAGTCTTGGGGACTTCTGGTTTGTAACCTGTTTGAGACTCCCAATTTCCGACAGGGCTCTCCTACCTAATTGGCACAGCTTGTATAAACAGTATAAAAGTGAAACGTTCCCTATCTCTTCTCCCACAGCTGAAGCTTGGGCAAATGGAAAACAAGGCAGGAAGAGATGGTGATAAATGGACTGTGCGGCACGAATCAGCCTGTGAGTTAGCAAGGTACAGGTGTCTCCTCTCCAGAGTTCCCAAGGGTGCAGGAAAAGGTGCCCATTCTTGTAACACAGCTTCTTTCCCCCGCAGCACCTTATGCTTGCCAATTGCATGCTTCCCCAGCAGAGAGACCGTATCTACCCTCACCTTGGCTACACTCTCCCTCTTTTCTTTCTGCCAGATAAACCATCCAGCACCTGGTGCCAGCCAGAGGATGGAATTCATCAGAAGTGTTTTGAGGATCAACACATGGGATCCATCCTATATAAGCTGATTACAGGATTTACCAGACTCCTGACAGTTAACATCACGCTGCCAGAATGCCAGATGTCAAGCGCTGGAGATACAGCTCTGACAAAACCAGGCTAAGGCAAAAGGCCCTAAGATGATCCGCTCTGGGAGGGATGTCATTGAGAGGATGCGACTGGCTGAGAACAGAACGCTGCGATTGCCACGCTGGGAAATGCCAACTGACTTAAAGCAAGTAACACGCGACGAGAAGAGGGAAAGATTCTCATCAGCAGCACTGGTAGCTAAGTTAATCGTGGATTGACTAGAAGAGCAAAAGTATTACCGTGCAAAAATTGATGAATCACCAAGCCGTGCCCGCTGTAACAAACAGGACAACTCCCTTCACCCCTGCTATAAAACATCCATCTAGAATTACCTCTGGAATTCACCTGCAGGACTGTACTGCTGGTACACGGCCCGGCCACACTCAGCCAGGGTACCAACTGGCACTGGAGATGCGAGGCAGATGCACCAAAATGAGGACGTGCTCTTTCAGCTTTGAATTCTCCTTCTCCGAGTTGGCGTACTTGTTCCCAAACGTGAGGGAGGACTTTACTCTTTGTCATTGTAAACCTTTCATTTTTTGTCCTTTTCTTAAAAACTCACCCGAGGAAAGGCAGAATGGGGTGCTGCAATCAGGAGGTTCATAGTTACAGAGGAAGCTTGAAAGCTTTAACCTTAGAGGTTCAAGACCAACCTGGGAAACAGCGATCTCAGCATTTAATATTTCATTATTTTAAACAAAAACATGTTTATTGAGGGAGGGAAACTTGACTCATTATCTGGGCATCTGGGATTACCAGTACTGTATTTATGAAAGAGGTTGCAGTACATGGCACTCTGCAATTGCTCTGATCTCTGCATCTGTGGTTCCAGGCTCTACCCGCATTACCCTCTTGACAGACGGGAAATCATATGAACCTGTTTTCTGAGATTGCCCTTAGGAATCAACCAGCTGAGTCTTGCAAACCAGTTCTATCTGCGTGAACCGTGTACACTCATCAACCCTGGGACTGTTTTTATTAACTGTATTGCCGGAGCACCCATCGGCCTTGCACAGAACCAAGCCCTCGGCGCCCTCGATACCACACAAACGCTGCTGGTTCTTGTTCCAAGGAGTTTACGGCCTAATTCAACACAGGAACACGCGTTCGCCTGTAGGAAATACGTACCAGAAGCCGGCGTCCATTCTCAGGAGAAGTGCCGCGCAAAGGGCAGCGCTTTCACAACCCGCCAGCGCCAGCCCAGCACCTGCCTATGCGCTTCCACGGCGGGCGGCTGTTACCCGCTTGCCGTTGCTTCGTTATGTACGGATCTTAACGTTTTGTTACTTTCAACGGCGAAGCCTAATGCGCTTACTTTTAAAAAGAGTGAACAGTTTGCTGACATGCCTGTGAAAAACGATAGAGCAATTTTTCTTCTTTACAGCTATATAATCATCAAGGGCAATGTTGTAATAACTGCAATTTTACAACGTACCTATAAAACGTGGTTTATATTTTGGATCTGAAGCACTCGACGCTGAACGCCCACTGCTCCTCAGCGCCCCGCGCTCGCTCGTTCCCGCAAGTGTCACCCCTGCTCGGGCTCCCTCAGCCAGGAGGTTTATTTGGGTGTCACCTCCCGCTCCCAGCCGGCGGCGGGGCTCGGGGACGCCGGGCTCAGTACCCACCGGGGGACGGTGGCGCCCGGGCGGGCCGGGCCGAGCGGGACCGACAGCAAGGGGCCGGCCCGCCAGCGCCTCGGCCCGGCAACGGCCGCCG
>VYZW01001229.1:66951-117872 GCA_013401315.1 Balaeniceps rex | reverse complement strand
ACCTGAGGGGAGGGCGGCGGCCCCGCCTCTCGCAGAAGCCGCTCCCGGCCCTGGCAGCCGCGGGGAGAGGCGGCCGCGGGAGGGCCCGGCCGCGGGGCTCCGCACCGGGGGCCCCAGTCCGGCGAGGTTCGGCGGGGAAAACCCGGGCGTTAGCGAGCCCTCGCCCGTTAAGCCACACCGTAACGAAGGTAGCGAAGCCGGTGCAGTACAGGCGCTTGGCTGCAAGGTAGGGGATTTCAAACCGTGCGTGCAGCCAGCCGAGGAACTCGGGCTCTGTCTTCCTCGCTGTGAATCTGCTTCACAGCGCTTAAGACGTCGGGCGTCCGCACTGGGGAGACTGTAAATTACAAAGCACTGTTTGCAAGCGAACCTGAAGGAAGTCTGACAATCCAGGAGCCTGCGGGAATAAGATGTGCTGCCAGTGCTACCCCGAGGAACGGACTCGACGTCCAGCAGCTCCTGAAACCACTCTTGCCTGCTGGGACTTTGCAGATGCCTCCTTGGTATTGAGATGGCCACTGAAACGCCACTGCCACGGGGCTAGCCGATGGCGCAAGGCATCGGTCTGGCTTGGGCATCTGAAGTACGTGAAGTATGAGCTGATAAAGCATGACCATCGGGTATCTGAAGCCAAAACTATTGAATAAATAAAGTCTCCATTGAGTTCAGCTCTGCTGGAAGACAGAGTATGTAAGTTTTAGCTAAGGAGTGTCTTCACCAACAGCGATAGATACGCAGCGAGTATTTTTCTGGGGGTGCAAACCCCCATCCTTTGCTTTTGACTGGACTCTTGTGTAAGCTGTATCTTGGAAACATACAATAATTTGTGCTGTTTTGACAGAGTTAATTAAGTGATGCAATCCAACATTCTGAAAATGAAATTGTAGGGATACGCTTGCAAACAGCCTGCTCTATAATTGAGTTCATCCTCCAGGCAGAAGCTTTATCTAAGCGATCTTGAAGGGTGCATCTTTTTGACTCATGGAAAAAGCTCTGTGGCACAGCACTGTGCAGCGTTTGCCTTCGTCTGCAGGACTAGTGGGGAATGCTTAGGACTCCCTGGCTGCTCTCCCTAATATAAACCATCTACGTTGGAAAGCCTCTTCGTCCCTGGTGGAGCCAAAGCTCTTCGTTCCGCATGCAGGAGTTCATTCTGATTTAGAAATGACTGACCCCCAGTTTTAACAGACTAATTTCTAAGTCTGCTAGGACAGTGGTCTGCCCTACTAAACACGCTGGGTTAATCATCGTGATTGTATTAGTACATCTATATAGTTGGCGCATCTCCACGCTTAGTTGGTCAGTGGCATTTACCTAGCTCTTGGAGACCTGTACTTGCCACGCTGGCCATTGGTTGCCATCGGCCACCTGTCACCAGCAAGAACGCTGATGGAGCCTGGCTGTAAGTGGCTTCCAATGCTCCTGGGTTCCTAGCAGGCCCCAAGTGAAAGCAGCATGAGCATATGTAAGCCATGATGCAAAGCCACATAATCCTCATTAGAAATCTACTCGGCAGCAAAAATAGAGCAATCCGTTTCTACACAAATTCTGGAGCGCCATCAACTTGCATTACTAAGTAGAAAAGTAACAATATAACTGAGAAATGCTCAGAGTAATAATTACTGAAAATAAGCTGTTTGTAAAGCTCCCGAGTGTGACTTAAGGGAGGTGGCAAGGATGCAGGAACTTTTACTCCATTACAGTGTATATAAAGTGAGTGTAACATTCCTATAAAACCAGAAATGCATGCAGAGGGTAAGAGTCTCCCCGTCATCCTCCAGGCTACTGAAAAAGAAGAGGAAGAAGGAAGATTTCCATGGAGAGGTAGTAGAGAAGATGCAATTATTTATTTTAAAAAAAAAAAAAAAATCCTATGTTCATTTCCCAGCGAGTCATCCGAGCCTTCTAATTACTTTCTACACATTTAGAGGAAAAGCTAAACCCCGGTGTCCTCAGATGTGGACTCCAGCACACTCTCAAGCATGGTTCCATCGAACAGGTCACTCCTACGCGTGTAACGGAGATGCTGTACATAATGTGTCACATAACACGCACACCGCAAAGTTTAGCTCAATTTTATTTTCCACTGTAACGGTTTTCGAATGATACATCATGCAGTCTGCCAGTGTATCCATCCACCTCTGATAGAATTTTAGAACGAAGATAAAAGACTTATCTCCACGGGATGGGGGAAGGAGGGTTCAGGTCTGCTATCAAGAGTTTAATACATGTCAGCATCGTTTGATGCAATGGCAAAAAAATTTCCCCTTGTTACCAGCAAAACGTGTCCACAATTTATTTTTTCCTAAATTGAACACTACTGTAAAGATACATAGAGCCCAGAGAATACACATCTGCAGTACACGTTACACACTTTACAAACTAGACATGTATAATTCTACAGAATGCCTCAACCCCCGTGGTTCTCCCACAACAAAAAGTGTTTCAATGGACAAGATTGTGAGAGCGAGAGAGGAACTGGTGGAGCGGTGTTCCATCCTGCACAGCGGATGTTCTCCAGTGCACTTCGCAGTTCATACAGGCGCAGCGAAGAAGAAAATCAAAGCAAGGGTAGATTAAGATTATCCTGCCCATTTATTTTTGGATTCCTTCCATTTCCAATTGAGATGTACTTCATTCATGTTTACACAAAGTCTTTCTTCTCCAATAAGAGAAATTTGATTAGGCCTCCTTTTCCTTTGGGACCTGCGTGACCATTTGGTTTAAATGCCCAGTTATTCAAATGAAACAATGTTCAGCTTAAAAGTCTTTATTTTGTTTATTTCCAAGCTTTATTTATCAACATTTCAGGCAAACGTGCATCTTAGTCCATTAGGCTTTATAAAATGAAATTTAAAAGTTACCCATAAGGTTCTGTAGGCAGAAATTCTTGTAGTAAAGTTTTTTTGTGACTTATTTTTTTAGTTTTCAATATATTCAGGATAATCCACTCTCACCCTTGTTGAGTTAAATACAAACTTAAAAATGCATCAGCCAAGATCTTTCCAGGTTTAAAACTTCACTTGCTTTTGAGAAAACAAGTCGATGAAACGTGAACTCAAGGACAAACACAAGATATTTGAACATATCATTAAGAGAAGCTCAAGTGAGCAGGAAATACTTTTTAATTACTAGCAAAAAGAACAATATGCACTTTAGTTCCATCTGAAGTACATTCTCCATTTGTGAACAGTATTTCCACCAAAAGTTGTCCCATGCACGACATTTTAGATGTGAAATTTAATTTGCACTATACAAATCACAACTTTAAAATGAGCCTAGAATAAATATAACATAACATTCAGAGAGCAAAGAAAGGAAGATAGCATCAAGTAGTGGAGACAGGTTTTGATCTCTGCAGAGCAGATGTATGGTTTTCACTTCTATATATAAAATGTGTAAGACTTAAAAATGGTACAAAAGTTGAATATACAATACGCAATACAAACTTAAGTTGCCTAATTAAAATAGGCTTACAAACCAAGAATCTATATATAAGCAGAGTGCGTTCAACTGACAGAATTAATAATTTCCAATCGAGTAAGTATCTTCCGTACTTCTTTTTGAAGGATTTTAGCCTAAGGCATCTTTTCAGCATTTCAGTTATAGAAAGTCCTCCTACAGTCTTGATGTAAAAGTTAACTTGGAGAAACTTGCATTATTTCAGCTAGGTGAACTGACTGGCTGATCAGCACTAGCACAATTAAGAGATGTCAAAGCTAACTTATTACTCAAGCTGAAGAAAGCTGTCTAAACTGCCATACATAACTAATGGTGATGGTGCGAGGAACTTCATACAGGTTTTTAAGCTAACGCTGCACCTACAATATACTTCCATACCGAATTTTGAATTCGAGAGACAGAAGAAAAGTTTTACTCCAATACAAAATCTTTTATAGCAATTAAGTTTGGTATCTTTTCCAAGATGACTCTTTTAGAACCAAAACAAGAGGATCATTAGTTCATAGTAGAAATTTCAGCTCTGAACAGCTGAGAAGATAGCACAGAGTAGTTCTGAATTAGTAATTTTATTAAAGATTGCATATGGCAAGTTCACAGTTCATTTTTCTGGCAGTGCACATGCACATAAAGAAAGAAAAAAATATAAAACTTTGGAAAATACAAAATAAATTAAATACATGCAAATTTGCAACTTCATTAAATATTTTTAGCAAAATGCTCCCCAAAATAGTGCAACATTAAAAAAAAAAACAGTTAAATTAAGTCCAACTTACTTTGCAACAACCTAAATAATTTCAGTAGGAAAAAAAAAAATCTAAAGTCAATTCACAGTCGTTCAAAACACTCTACATTAACTAAATAGTTCTACGTCTACTAACAAACACATTCAGAAATTAAAAAAAAAAAAAAATCAATCTCAAATTAAATAAGAGCAAACGTCTGCAAAACAAGACTGGAGGGCTATGCTTGGCCGTACCCTTCCTAGAATCCACGCGTCGTTAAGACGTAAGGTTGCACACTGTGCACATCTGGACAAGGAGGATATGTGCGTGTGGCACAGAAGCGGTAGGCAGGGAGGAGCAGTAGCTTCTGCCTGCCAGTGGAACCTTCCCAGAACGATTCCAGTGCCCCCTTGCTGAGGAGATGGAAACTTTCTGCCTGGCACGAGAGAGAGATCCCAGAAAGGCAAGCGGTCTCATCCTTAGCTCCGTGCGCACGAGTGTACCATCCGTGGGACGACTTGATTATTGTAACTTATAAAGACATTCTTTTCCCCTCGTGATATGCTCTTCACCTCCTAACAAACGTATTCCCAAATTCGGTCTGCAAAGGACAGCTCGAGTGTACAACTCTCACCTCCTTTTGGACTCTCTCTGTAGAATTTTGTTAAGGTAGGGGCTGGGGTTTTGGGGGAATTTTTTTGTTCGTTTTGTTAAGGTAGCGTCTGTTCTGGTAGGGGACTGTTCATTCACTCTGGTATCTGAATTCTGGTGTGAACAGATCGGGGCTTGCCGAAGGCATGCGGGAAGGGGAAAGGGGGGATGCTTGTTGGCTTTTCCGAGACAAAGATTTCCGCCAAATCTCAAAATTTCATAGAGAACAACGCTTACAAACACATGGCTAGCCATCACACTCCAGGAAAACCCACCACCGTAGGGAGAACTACAAGCAGATCGGATCTTAATTTTAAGATAGGTCACACAGATATATTCATGTAACTACCAAACTTCAAAACCTAGATCTATACTAACAGATTTCTCTGCATCCCGTTTGATCTTTACCAGGTACTGCAATAAAGGTTATTTTATACAGTCCAAAGATTTTATCAGGATATTACAAATGGTTCTTTGGGGAAATTTACTTCTGAAAATGTAAGCAGTAAAATTAAACCATATAGCAGCACATTTTCATCCCCTAAAAATATAAAATAATATGTATATTATACAGTAAATCAGTCATGACAGAGCACAATCACCTGCCTTTGATGGCACTTGGTCATTGAATAACTAATTCTTTGATGCTAGAAGTCGGGATTTACTGATGCAACAGAGGACTTCGAAAAAGCATCAATCTCAGTGTAGAGCCCCAACCTAACCAGCGCCAAGGGGTCAAACGCAGTCAGTGAGAGATTCGGAGTGGCAGACTTCCTATCGTTACTTAGACGGTTATGTTAAATACATTGTACAAGTGTCTGTAGAAGAGTTGAGCTGAACACTTCTGTACACGTGGAGATCCTACGAAGCTCAAAATACCTGGGACCAGTGCATTGCAGGCTGTAGGAAGCGCAGGATGAATAGGATGTGGATCGGGTTGAAGAGGGGGAAAAAAAGAAACTAGTGACTTAATGACAGTCCTTAACATGCTAAGTGGAATCGACCTGTCAAAAGAGAAATTAATGATAATTAGTGGGTGTCTGAGATTAGAAAGCAGATGTGCAACCTGGCAAATCAACTGGTTTGATACACTTCGCGGAAATGCGATGCACAGCAACCAAAGAGCCACCATAACAGCCATGAAATGAGAGTCACGTAAAGCACAATTTTAACAATTTGTGAAATCAGGATTTCAGTTACTAAGTCTTGGAGAGGAATTCTGTCAGATCTATCCTTCCAGGGCACAAACTGGCACAGTCATAACGAAACAATTGTCTTGATGAAATTCATTCTTTGCTACCTGCAGCATAGCGTTATGTCTTGCCTGAATACATCCTTAAACACTATCTAAAGGTCTAACTTTTTTCCCCCCTTTTATCTCTCCGTTCTTTTAATGGGATTTTTCTCTCCATTGGTCGGCACCTGGATATGCTGAAGAGCAGGAGCGTGCGTATCTTATACAAGAAGTAAGGAAAGTAACTGCAGCTGAGTTTGAAAACTTATTCTAAAATGAAAGGCTGAAAAAATACAAATCCCAAACAATCCTTCTGGTTTATATGTCTCCTGACAGAGAGGTGCTTTCCTAATGTATGTATATACACACACACATATATAAAATATGTGTTTACAGAAATATATGAAAATATTTTATGTAATATCCTGGTAATATATTATAAAAATATACTAGATAATTGTATATAACATATATGCATATTATACAGGCATCTTTCTCACTAATTTAATAGTAATTCCATCCAGAAGCACAGTGCAAGGCACGTTACCAATTACAAAGGTGATTTAAAGTTGATTATAAAATGTTTGAAATACAGACTTAAAAACTCTTGGGTTTGAATTTCCTCTCTCCCCCCTCACCACCCCGTTTCTCATTAGCCATACAGAAAGCACCACATAAGTAACTGAATGTGCCTCGCACATTTTTAAATTAGCTAATACAAAATCAGCCTTACAAAGAGAGATGCTTTTTCCTCAATTAAGCATTTACTTGTATAGTTATTTAAAAACCATTGTCCATATTCAAGACCAAGTTATAAAAATAAATAAATACATAAATATCGATGCATCAGTGTTTTTAAATTTACCCTAAATTAATGGTGAGAATTGTAGTTAGCTCCTAATTGTCATCCTTACTAACACCTTAAAGGAAAAACCAGGATGGTTATTAATTTATGCATCTTATTGGCTAGATTAAATATAGTTATTCATCTTGCTCAAGGATGGGGAGGTGCTGGGAACATACCAGAGAGTTTAGGATAAGGGACATACAGACAAGAGCGTATTTCACAAATACAGATGCCAGTACAAGTTGCGTTAATAATTTCAGCAGGCCATGATGGAGCATTACTGCAATCGTTAGCATATCTTCATGTCAGTCCCTTCCTTCTCTTTCGAAATGAGGTATCAGACAAGTTTGAGCAAATATCAGAAGGGCAGGACAGGCAGATAACCAGCTTCCTTCGGATTTGAAATACGAAAGTGCACACATCATCAGCACATCTGCTACTGGTCTGTCTGTCCAAGGTTTCCAGGCAGCGCCTGAGCACCCCTGTGTGCCAGGTTGCTCACAGGTCTATTGATACCAGGAGAGCACCCTGCAGCCTGCAGCTCCGTCGTTGAGACAGGTGTTGCAAAAATGGTGACAGCAAACCTGGAAGTTTGCGTAGGCACCTGAAGTGCTCTCCAACAAAGCCTCTCAAGTGTTGAATATTATCATCTGTGCTTTCCCTGAGCCCCCACCTTAGCTGTCCCTGAGCTCTGCTTGTGACCCTCTGCTCTGCATGCGGGGCCAGGTGAGGTCCAAGATGTAATTAAAGCAGAATCAAGGATGATCTCTGCTCCATCTGGAGAAAGTCCTTATTAAATCATGAGCTGCAGAAGTGCAGCACCACCGTGGCTCACCTCTCTACGAGCAACCTGAGTAACAGGACCTGTGTCCTCCAGATGGGGTGTAAGGGGGGTTCTGAGCAGGTCCGGTTCATGAGTTTAAAGACAGAACTTCAAAATGAGCTGATTTGTACTAATGTTGATCTGGCCACAGATTTTAAGTGTAAGAAACAATTCAACATAGATTTCTACCACTTTGTGCATTTTTCCCATTATTCACTTCAATCTGGCAGCTACTAACTGGCATGCTGCAAGGGATGTTCAAGTTTGCTCAGACACTGCCTTTCTGCTTATTTCCATTTCTAAAACCTATTATTACAGGTTTTCTTTAATGATTTAGAAAAAACCCTGATTTTCGGCTCTTCACACCATCAATATGAAACCAGACTGTATAGTGACTTCTATCATTTTGTGCAGTTTTTGTCCTAAACTTTGTGGGGCAACATGAGAAAGAGTCAAAACAATTTGGGTTTTGGTTTCAGTTTTTGTTCCTATCTAAAGCAAAATACTTACCATAGTTTTTTGCTTTTTTAATTCCTGGTATTATTTGAAAAACTTTAATATTAACCTTTTTTGAAACCTGCACTGTGTTTAGTTATATTTAGAAAGTATCCCCACAGAAAGCTTTAAATACGACAACAGACAACGAAGCTCTGTAGTTGACCAGCAGAGAAACTAATATGAACCATCCACATGACACAATTTGCAGCTATTCACGCATGGGGAGTATTGTTCTTTAAGGTTTTGTCAAAATACTTCTCTCCACAAAATTAAAAAACTTTGTAAGAATTACATTGAAGAATACATTTCAACTATTTCTATTAAAACAGAAAAGATTAAACTGTAAGAGCTGACTCAAAACTGCTACAGAAATAAACATTTAGAAATCCCCAAGGCCATCTCCATGAAACCCTGGCATAAATTTACCTACACGGTTGTAGCGATTCCAGCACCACCTTCTTACAGAAACACACTGCAACCCAAGCAGGACCTGTTAGCTGCACCAATGTGAATTCCCTTTCTGATCATTTCCAAAATCTAGGTTTGAGGTATGCCCCAGGTAACAAATTAATTGCACTTGTATTTTCAAAAATGTCTGCAATGTAGACAGAGCGAGGAATTACCTCACAGAGGTTTGCAGACGCTCCCTGGCCTCCTGGGTCTCCTCTTTAAGCCAGCTACTGGCAATTTGCAATTTCAGGACCACATTTTATTAACGTCCAGGTTTCCTTCTCTCCCATCTGCTACTGTTATTCATCGAATGCTATGCTTTTTGGGGTAGAAATCATCTCCTTACATCATGCACACTGCACCTAGGCAACGTGGCCCGAACAGGGCGACGTCTGAACTTTGTCCTGATTAGCCTCACAGGCTTGCCCAGCTCTGCCGAAGAAATTTTACCAATGAACTTTGTAAAAATGGCAAAAGCAATGCTGGCTGTTACTGGGGGGTAGGCTGCTGGGTTAATAAATCATAATCGCTGACCAGTCTAACAGCAATAAGTGTCTGTTATCTTTACTGTGAATGACGAATGAACGTAAGATAAATCGCCCCTCATCCTGGTAGAAAATTTTCATTCCAGAGATAGGGTATGTTACTTGACAGCAAACATTTATATAGAAACCCCACCTTTATTTCACTGCTGTTAAATGAATATAAAAGAAAGTTCTGTTCTAATTCTAGCTGTGTAGAAGTGCGCCATTCAAAAGCCAATAAAAGCCATAAAGGAGCATTACTGTCAATTAAGAGAAAAACACACAAACTTTTTAAATGGCTTCAATCCAACCTGTAGGGCTTCCATTTGGTTGTCAGAATTTTTTATCTATTTTTTTCAGAAACCATAAATCCATTAAGTTTACCCCGTTTCCTCTAAGATCTTCTGTCTTCTTTTTCTCCACCCCTATTGTCCATGAGCTCCTCTGCAACATGTTCCAAGCGTGGCCTCAATCTGCTCATCCTCCACCACCCTCAAATCTAAAACTCAGCATCTAAAACATCTGAGAGGTATTCTATGCCTTCCGATTGCTTTTTGTTGACTTCCAAAGTCCCATCTTGTTATACACCCATCTAGTTTTAAGCGTATTTATTCTGTTAATAACTTTTATTAACCTGCAGTTGTTCACTTGGCATGTGCCTATACCTAATGTGTGGCCTGTTTGAGTCTGACGCTTAATGTCATAGCAGATGGTATATTAAAGGCACACCCACTTTAGGCAGGTAGCAGCTTTTTTTCCCCACAGAGCAGCTGTTATGATATATGTTTGGAAATATTTTACGTGCTTCCGTATCACACACTTTTCCCTTTGCTCTTTCACAGAGGTGGGAATGCAATGAAGTAGATAGACAGAGGCTACCTCGCTTGTGAGATGGAAAAGCCAATTTCAGTTCAGAATGAACTAATGCACAAAAACCCTCAGCAAAGACTTGCCCTAATTCAGCCACAGCGAAAATATGTTGCTTGCAGCTACAGGGCTCGTGGAAAACACAATGAACAGAAACAATCTGCACAACACAATAACAGCTTGAGTGCGATGTGATGGATGGTTTGCATGCATGCATGACATGAAACATTCTCCAGAAAAAAAAAAGAAAAAGAAAAAAAAACACCCAGGAATGCTGAGTGCCTAAAGGAAACCACATACTGTCAGAAGAGAGTCATAAGACAGAATTAATCCTCAAGGAAGGAAAAAAGCCAAACTTGGAGGGACAACTTAGCAGTCCAGTGGCTGCTTTTCACAGCCACTCACTACCATCCAACTCTTAGTATGCCTGTAACATGAAGTTATCACCTAAAATAATAACAGATGTAAAATGTCTCAGAAATAACGAGCATTTAAAGAAATCAATAGGAGGGGAGGGTATGTATGTACCAGTGTCATGGGAATATGCTGCTCATCTTTCCAGGACGAGATTTTTGCTTAGGAAAAACCCTCAAGCCCTTGCAATTAAAATATTTACATGTTTTTCTGAAGAGAGCTGAGTAAGAGTGCAAAGCAAATGAAACAAAAGTAAAGTTTGGCAAATTGTGACACTCAAATTTGGAGAGCTCTGTGCAGCTGCCACTTACAGCTGCTCTACCCCTGTCCCAGGCTGGAATATCACAACACTGAAACATATTTATGTTACAAAAAGCAGAAGATTATACTGGGAGAAGGGACCTCTGGAACTCTATTTTTACTACATGAGTTTCACACCTCTATGTGTGAATTTCAGTACAGATTTACCAGAGCATTTTAGTTTATTAAAAAAGTTATAAGCGATAAGTCATTAAAATAAAAACTCTTATCAGCAGCTTGCAAAGCATTCTAACAAGGCACTCCTCACTTAAATTACTAATTTTCACAGTTAAATTATCAGCAAACGACTCCTACTAAAACTAGAAAAAAAATACTGTGTGGGGGTCTTCTAAAAGCAAGACTGAACTATAAGAAAACTGGGTGATCAGTGAAAGAAGAGATGAGTAAGTTACTTTGGTCTTACTTCTCGTCTATTTGGTGTTGTGATAGTAGCTGGAGTTTGACATCCCTCCCCCTCGGATGGCATGGACAGCCGTTGGAGAAGACGCTGGGTAATGACCAGGGCGGATGGGCTTGGCTGCAGAGTAGGAAACCAAACAAGACATTTAGCTTTCACACAAGGTTTTCTACCTCACCTTCTCTGGTGCAAACCCCATTGTTTCCAAACGAGGAGCCGTGCTTGGCACAGTAGTCTGTAACCCAGCTCTGCGGAACATAGCGTTCCCTTACCTCGGCCAACAACAAATACATCCATTTTCTGCTTGTGACAGAGCCATTTAACCATCCCACGCATGCCCCTCATCTCTGCAAAGATTATGGACTATCTATACACCAGAGGGAAGTCATGACCCACTTGGTGGTCAGTGATGTACTTTCTACGTCCAATTTGACTATTTGTATCGTTCCAGAAGATGCTGAGACAAAGCTCTCAACGGCTTTCTACAAGAGGTAGCATACAGCAGGGAATATTGCGTGCTGCCTAATTCTTTCTCAGGTTTTAAGGCACCAGTATTAGCATCACCATCCAAAACATTATCCTTCTACTTTAGCAATTCCAACAAATCATTTCAAAAACTGCCCCACCTTAAACACCCTTTGATTGTATGCACGCATTCAGATTGCACCACAAAGATATATCAAGCATCTGAATTATATAGGAAGATTTTGGGCTCTACACAGTCCAAATTAAATCAGAAGGACAAGTAATCAGGGGAAAAGAGAGGAAGGGACAAGGTCCAGAAAGGCAAGGAAAGAATGAAAGCAGAAGGAGAGTATGTGGGGGAGGAGGAAGAAAGTGAGAGACTAATTTAAAGAGACAAGTTTTCGGGTCACTAGAAGGGCACACAAGACCCATTATGCCATTTATTTACTGAGTTAAATAGCAGAGGCGCTTTAAACTTTAGGTGGGGCAGATTCTATTAAAAAGTGAAGTCTTTGAAGGTTCCTGTGCAGCAGAGGAGAAGCAGACCCTGCGGTTTGCCCTGGACTGCTGCTTTCAAAGCTCTCTCTATTTAAACATGAGCAAACAGACCAACCATGAAGTATGTGAGCAACCACTAACCCTTTAGCTCCATGTCCTTACCAATTTGAGCAGAGTGTGCTCTCCGTGCCATGTTTTTGGCTCTTACTGCCTCCTTAATGCGATCTACCTCCTGCTGGTACCGCTTGCGGTCTCGCATGGCGTTCTCCTTGGCCTCCTTCAGTGCGCTCTCCAGGGCCTTAACTCTCTCTGCCGTAGCTCTAAGTCGTTTTTCCAGCTTAGGAAGCTCACAACGAAGATCTGCATTATCACGTACCAGCTGCAAGGAAAGAAGTTTAAAAAGTGAGAAACTATGGGAAAGGTCCTCTTACAAGGAGAGACACAAAATATCACCGATTCCTCTTCCCACCTTGTACACCACGAATGAAAGAAACAGGTTTCTTCCAGAAATAACTGTAAAAATCTTATGTCAAAAAGAGATTGATTTTTAATCATGCAGTTCATTTGTCTAGCTGAGATATGGTATTAATTTACATTTTCCAGAAAGATCAAAGAACAAGTGAGTTTATTCCATTCAAAACAACTTCACAGATCTGAACCTGGAGGGCGAGGGCTCCAGGACAAACCCTTCTACTACAATATCCATCTTTCTAGACTTTAAGAGCAATTGTGGCTCTTTACAAGAAAGTCTGCATTTCTTCAGAACACAGAAACGTCCGGCATTTTACAAATACTTGATCACCTCATTATTTCAAAATGGCAATGCTTAAATATGGCTTATTGACAACACTGGGTATCATCAAAAATTCGTCAACTCCACTGGTTATGGCATGCTTACCTACTTGTTTCCTACTCAAGCATATGGGGAAAATTGGAAACTTCAATGCCTCAAACATCGCTAAGAAATCACTTAAGGCCTGTAGCTATAAATGTGATGATTATATGCAACTCTGAATTCATGCACTTCCTCAGTTAAATACGAACCTGAGCAAGGTCTATCCATTATCAGAATAGCATCTAACTTCACATGCAACAACAGCCAAGATAGAGAATTGTTTTTTTCATAAATAAAAAGCTGATGCAAACAGTTAGAAAATCCAGTACAATTTCTTCTGAACAGATTATACCACTACTAGAAGTCAACAGAAAATTGTTCCAAAGGAATGATTCTCCCTTTTCTGGAGTGAAGGGAAAAAAGTGGTTTAACTACCACATTAATAATACAGTAAAGCAACAGCACGTACTAACATTCACATGTTGTTTGACAATCAAAATATTTTACACCTGCTAGCCCAGGCTTAGTGCCAGAAGAAAAACACAAACAAAGCTAAAAAAAAATTGTCACAGTGTGCTTTTTCTGCAAGTGTTGAACCCGTGTTCTACGAAATAGTTATGATATGAAATGAGAGCAGGATGATATCACATTCAGGTCAAGTCCAATGTCATTTTTCTCTCTAAGTTCCTTAAGAGACGTGGACTCCTAGTTGGTTTTGAGTAAATATACGCTAATGAGAGCTATAAAAATCCGTATCTGAAAACCCAGGAGATGTGTGAACGAGTGCAAAAAAGGCAAAACAGTAAAAGGAAAACCACTCCTAACATGTCCCGATTTCCACATTTAGAAACTAGGTCTTTAAACCATCTGTTCACTGAGAATCTCAAAATACCGAACCTTAGCGGACACTTGTCACGGTCCGGCACTGCTTGCTTTTTTGGCACTTCCACAGGAATAAATAAAGCAAATCTCAGAGAGCGCTGTGTCTCACTAATAACAGAATCAGAAAACCGCACTGGAGAATGTTATGTCACTATTCAAAAATGAAATCAAGAGCATCTTTACTATTTTGTGCCCCGCACCTGAACAGCGGCACACAGTTCAGAAATACTGACATCTGATAAGAGGGTGGAAGCATACTTATTGGCAGAAATGATCCAGTTTTATCTAACGAGGTGCTGCCTAGATAGATACACACACCATTGGCATATACACATTTCCAGTTAGCAGAGGGTAAGGCTCTTTCCTTGACGTATACCCAGAACGCTTGCCTGCCACACATCCCCTCCGCCCCCCATTTGCATGGTGGGTAGCTGTGGTGAAGGGCTCTCCGTAGCCCTTGTCTCTCTGAACAGCAGAATTGCAAAGGAAACGGGAATTCCATGAAAGAGGGAGGAGATGGAGATAGACATGCCCAGAAATGACCAACCTCAGCATCCCGGGGAGGTACCAGCCCTTAAGCTGCCCAGAAAACCTCTATTTCTTTGCTTTCATACTCCACTGGTTGACTCTGGTTAAGTCACCTCCGAGGGTGCCTCTAAGCAGCTTTAAACCCGGAGTCAAAACTGGGGATACACAATCCATCTAGAAACCAGCAGTCGGCACACAAGGTAATAACAAACACTCTATTCTGGGTTTTATGCATTACACCAACACGGTGACGATTAGTCTTGCCAAAACTGCCGGAGTCTATTTTCACAGGAAAAATAATGGCTTATTTAACACATTCATAAGAAGTATGAGTAGTGGGAAGAGCAGCTCTAATACCAACCCCTAATGCCAAGAATTGTAGTTGAGAACTATAGGTACCATTTCCTCAGACAGTACCTACATGTTATCTTCAAATATTATCCTTCTGAACATAAAAAAGTATGTATTTTTTAAAAAAAAGGTAATTTGTAATACTACGGAACAGTGATGCACGTAAAGTTTTTCTCATAGCTGTTTTCAGAGAACTCTCAGAGTTTTCAGAAGCAATTACTATTAACCAATGAAAAAGACACAAAAGATTTTGCTTTAATAGTAACTAGGCACCGGCAGCAAGCGGAGCCCCTACCTGTTTGTGAACCTTTGTAAGCTGTTCCAGGTTGTTCTCAAGAAAGGAAATTTTCTGCTTCTGCGCAGCGCTTCCGCCTCCATCGTCGCTGTCAAGTTCAACGCTCTGCACAGAGAGTTGCAGCATTCAGCAAAGCCAGGCAGAAACTCAAGAGGCAGCTCAGGTCTTTTGTGAATTTAAGCTTCCCAAAGGCAGAAAAGTCTTCCAGAGTCCCAAATTAAAGAGAATTTATTTTACCTGTTCATTTGATATTTAAGAGCTACACTACCTGCTACACAAAAAAGAAACTATTCTTACTGAACAATTATGGAGGGATCCTGAATAGGAAAACCACAGATTTTAGTGGGGAAACCCCCTTTTCCCTCTTTTTTCCACTCCTGGAAGACATTTTTATGTAATATGAGTTTTCAACCTTAAAAAAAAAAAAAGAAAAAAAAAAAAGAAAAAAAGAGTATAAAAACTCTTCCCCAAAACTGCTCTGAAGGACTGAAAAGCATTGCAAAGCCTTTGACTATTTATGCAGCTTCTGACTCTTCTTCAACAGTTAAAAATACGTTAATTTCTGCCAAAGAATAATTTTGCCAGGAAAAGGCTGACTAGTCACAAGCCCACAGAAAGAAAGGACTGCAGCGTTCAGTGTAGCATAAGTCAGTACAAGTTACACTGAATAATTTCTGGAACCCATTAATAACATCTTTGAGAATTCTGTAACGGAACTGACTTGGACTGGTTCATTTCACTTAACCACCAAGAGCTGTCCTTAACAAATTAGGACCAAATAAAAGCTAATAAACATCAGAACAGTTTTAGTCTTATTACTCACTGCTATTGAAAAAGACAATAACCCATTTTGTAACAACATGCACTAAAGGCTTCCAGCAAATCACAAGAATACTGCAAAAAAGATTAGACTTTGGTTTAGAAGAGCGTAGTCTTACTTTTTTAACGCGGGTGGTGAGATCTTGCACAAACAGTTTGCGTAGGTTGTGAAGAGTCTGAAGTTCTCTTGCCTGGAATCAAAATAATAATAATCAAAAAAAAAAAAAAAAAAAAAAAAAAAAAAAAAAAGCATGAACCAGTAAGGCACAGTAGATACTCTGGGGTAAAAATTCTCTTCAGTTCTGAGTAGGTAATACAACTTTATTGCAATGTACTTCTAGAGATGTACCTGCCTCTAGGTGTATGCAGCTCACAGGCAGCGCCCACACCGCTCCCCACTGAAGAGCTCTTGCACTTCCCAAGGTGTTCACCACACCAAAGCTACTTCTGAAAAGATGTTGACTCTGTCTTAGGGCGTGGGGAAACAACAGCAGAAAGCTGAAGTCTCACAAATTGGCCACCCACATCTAGTGACATGAAAGAGCCCTGGATTCACTCTCCAGCAAACACATTGGCCTGCTCTGAATGCTTACTCACAGGCATTTAAGACGTTTAAGTGCTTTTTAAGTTTTGGCAAAAATCCAGGCTTCCCCAGCTCTTTTTATATGCATCAACTTCTCAGGCTCAGCAAAATAATCGCCTTACTCCAGGCTGGAGGTGTGACACAAGAAGTGGCAACCCTGCACCTACTCCCAGAAGGACGGACGTACTAATCCATTTGCAGGAAAGGAAACTACGGGGACAGGCAGTTCACCCCAACCCCATGCTGCCCCAAAGCTGTACTGAAGAGAACCATCTTTCCAAAGTCGCTAAGAGCAACCTTAGCTTTTCCGGTTTGTGCTCATCCATTCGCATACTGGAATTCAAATTAATTACTCAATAAGCTCCACCACGACTACAAGCTTTTGAACTTGAATTTTTTATCTTTATCTCTCCAAAGAAAAAGGCAAAACCGACTAGAAACCAAAAAGGAGACGCTTCCTTCACGGACTACTAGAGACCACACATTACAAGCACGGCCTATTTACGTACGAGTGATGTGGCACCCAGAAGAGACACCGTGTGCCACCCTAAGTCAGACTCCGCTGCAGAGCAGACACCTCCCGGAGAGCTCCCATTCGGGGTGCTGCCCCAGCAGACCACCACCCCAAAACTCCCTCCTACAGGAGCCCTTCTTCTGCTTCCTCACCAGCCCAGCACTGGGAAGGAGAACGAGTCAAAGGAAAGCAGCGCTGTGGTCCCACCAAAACTGTTCTTCAACCCTTCCCGCTCGAAGTAATCATCCAAACGACACGCAACGCCCACCGAGCCTGATGCCTCCCCGTACCAACGGGCAGGGATGAGCCACCGTTTGGCCTTTGATGGCTCATGTTTTCCTGTAATTCACTATGCTTGATTTTTCATTCCTGCTGCAGTAATTATTAAAACTCGAACAAAGTGCATAAAATTTTAATGTAAGATAGTTCAAAGATGTTTATTCAAAAATTTAAAAAATACCATCTGGGTTTCTGCAAGCTGATGACATCATACTGCCTAAATCTGATTTCCAGCGGCCTTACTCATTTGGCATACGAGGGCAAATCAAGTCTACATGCAAGCTCTATCAGTATCTGACGAGTACAGTTCGTACCAGAAAGGTTGGTTAAATCTGTCCCTCACGTGAGTTTATTTTAACAAGGCTTATGTCTGGGAAGCCATCAGGAGCCAAAGCTAAAAGGACCCAAATAGTTCAGCTTCAGTAATGAACTCCAACTGATCCTGAGGCCGCTATAAGCTTAATTTTTAAAGCATCACACAGAGGAGAAAATCCTGTTTTGGAGTTAATAACCATGTTAACACTACCAAAAATCACTATATGATGCTCCTAAAACAGCTAGGGTTTTGACCAACTTCTGAGATCTTTGAGAGGCTTGCGTATTTTACAGACAGATAAAAATGTAGCTTCCAACAAAACTGTGCAGCGACAGCTTCAAGCCTGAAGCCATCCATCACAGATTGCATTTTTAACATTGCATGCACAATATCATATTTCTTTGTAAGCTGTTACACTGGTCAAGTGAGAGGCAGGTATGCCTCACCTAGCTGTAGCTACACCATTCAGGACGCTGGTTATTTCAGGTGATTTAAAGGAACAAGGACAGTGAAACAGAGCACCAGTAGACTTAACAGTGATAGCTTATTCACAGGAAGCAACAATAATAGCATTTAATCTTAAATTTTAAAATTCAATGTCATGATTTGGCAAAATGCACACATTTAGCCTATTATGATATAAATTGGTCATTTTCCTGGGCACAGATGCAAGTGTTTTGGTAATACACCAGTGATGAAGACCTAGGGGAAAAAAGCTCAATAAAGTGTAATTAAGACATACCACTGTTTCCTCCAGCCCCTTAAGATCTTCTCTCGCTTGTTCCCTTTTATCATTAAGCAGTCTAGAAAGATCACAACATTAAACACAAATCAAAAATGTTGAAGTCATATAAGACAGAAGAGAATCAATCAACATTCAGTTCGAGTAGAACATCTGCAGATGTGAGCAAATTGTACATCTCTGCATCTGTAATTATGCTTTCGACTGTCCCAAATATGCAGCTGTCTCACACAGAATGGCTGAGCCACCATTTCCATTTTTTGTGTCCACACATGAACTTTTTATCTCTCATTTCCAGGAAAGGCTTTAGACTCAGATGTCTGATTTATTACTTTAAAAAAAAAAAAAACACCAAACAAAAAACCCCAAAACAACCCAAAAAACCCACCCAAAACCCCCAACTTCTTTCTTGTTTGGTTTTGCTATGCATTAAGGAATGAGGGATTTAATACTTGCTATGATATTTCATAAAATCACAGCTCTCAAAAAATCTTTTTTGGCAAGTATCAAATCCACTATTAAAAAACCTATGATATAAAAATATGGAGTAATTGGTAATCATTTACTAGCACTGCATGTTGGCTTTCTTATTGAAATGATATTTTCAGCGTGAATATTTCAACACAAATGCTTCTCACTAGGACATTTCCTGTGGACACGTTAAAAGGCTCTATATTCAAGGACACCAGATGAGAAAACTGTTGACTTACATGAGCTTTTCCAGTTTCATTTCTCTTTCCTGGTCCTCAATTTTTAATTTATCATAATCAGCACTCAGTTTCTCTTGTTCCAGTTGCAGCTTCTGATTCATACTGGAATGCGAAAGAAAAAGTCGGTACAGCTCAGTCTTGAACCCCATAAACAAGGGTGGGTAAATGTCCGTAAACAAAATGGGGTTAGACAGAGAAAGTAAAGCTGTAACTCTCTACTGAAAAATTCTGAAAGAAACGAAGCATAAAGAATCTGAAGAACAATATTTAAAAGTATTGGAGAATTAAATTCAGTGGCTTGCTTCCTTTCTCTTAAAGGACACAAACTGTTCTTGCAATCTTTCTGTCCTGCTTCCCCATGTTTCTCATTTCCCTACTGTTGGTCTTTGGCCACACAATAAATAGGATGAAAGAATGAGCACTACATCAGGATTGCCTAGATTTTATGAGCACTGACAAAAAGAAGAGTACAGGAGCAGAGAGCTCCGTTTTTCAAGCGCTGGAGTATCTGACTAACAGAGTTACATTGCTGCGTCAGGAAGAAATATTAAGGGTGTGAAAATGGGACACATCCGAGTCACCCAGACTCTCAGAAAATCTGTGGCAGGACTAGTTGCTATAAGAGGCCCTCAAAACCTTTATCTTTTAAAATCTGCTCTCCTCCAAGCTTCTCCTACCTCCTGACCTGCAGGCGTAACATTATTCTTTCTTTTCCCCTCTATATTTTTATGGACTTGTTAAAGCTCCACAACAAAGAACTAGGTGCTATAATCCACCATGCAAAATAATTAGAGGGTTGGCTGTTGCATGTAAGGACATTACGTTCTGTAAGACACCGAAATACATAGACATCAATTAAAACTAACAAAACCAACCCCGAAACATCCCTACAGTGTCACAGAACAGGACACGAACAGAGAAAGTGATGGAGCGAGTGAACATACTCTCTGATTTCATCAATTATTTTCTGCTTCTCTTCAATTTCATCCCTCAGCCTGGACAGCTGCTTCTGGTGGGCTTCCCTGTGACTCTCCATCTGCTGCTCCAGTGCCTTCTGCAGAGTGCAAAAACCAGAGCCATGCGTGAAACAGAAATCAAGTGACACACAGCTAAGCTTCCTTCTTATGCGTCAGCTCAATCAACCCACCTTTCTGGATTTGAGTGAAGCTTATCAGATCAGGTTAATTCAGGAATCTGCCTGGGAGATCTTTCTACGATTGCAAAGCTGTGCACCTACTCAACTAAGCGTTTCAGTCAGACGGTTTTTAGCAACAGACATACACTGATTTCTACTCATTTTCTTGCAAAAACTGCTGCATGTGAACCCGGGGTCTTAGCATATCAAGTGCCAAGAAGGACACTGTTCTTACCAGTCCTTTATTATTTCACCTGTTTATTCACTGCCCCCCCCCCCAAAAAAAGCGTACAGCTATACCTGTGACAGAAGTAAAACCTGAAACACCCTCTCCCTCTGAGAATTGTTTATCCACGGCCCTGCTATTTAAGTTCTAGGATGAGATATATCTCAAGTAGTAAAAAAACCTCAGTGCATCTCTTTAGAAGGCTAATGAAGGATTTACTTTTTTCTTCCAACTGTAAGCAATAACTATACAACTGTTTTAATAACTTTAACCTTTTTGTAACGGAGGTAAAAGTTCTGAAGCTGGCAAACCTCTATCACTATCCTTGTAAAATTATATTTTTCCTTTTATGCAATTTGCAACTCCATCAGAAACACAACTCGCACATTACTGCCTCACATTTCTTCTTTGCATTCCAAAGGAAGATGAAAATACCAGAAAACACGTTTATATTTCATTATTATTTCTAGGAGATAGTTAGAATTCTTGCCAAATGATTTGGGAAAGTGGTCTGGCCTCTTTTTTTATAAAATTTTAGTACCTAAATTATATTAACCCCAGTAGCCTGATTCACTACTTAGCAAATTGGCTTTCAGCAGAGTTCCACTGGCAAAAAGTCAGAGTAACGTAGAGGTGAATCAATATCATTTTTCAATCACACATAACAAAACTGTTCTCAACTATGGACGTAATATACTGACTCTTATATTTCAGCCCTCCATTCGTGTGATTTGAGGAACCCAGGCATGTCCGATTCAGCAGACACAGCCCACTGAACCTCTCTACTCTTTGATGTTGGCTCAGTTTACAAACTGGTCTTGGAGACGTGCTCACCTCAGATATTCAGGCTACAAATTACTTTTTTCCATAACCTGGTCAACAACCTCAATACGAGCAAGTTCTCTAATTTCAAATTGGAAAGATCGGGTTTTCTAACAGAAGCTGGCGATTCTCACAGAGGCTGAAAGTGTTTTCTAGAAGCACACAGTGTGTACAGGAAGACAAAATTACACCCTAATTATCAGCTTAACGAACGAGCTCACTGAGAAATGCCCTCTAAAACTGCCGCACACCACGCTACCTTCATCTCCTCTGCATCCTGAAGCCGGGTCAGATGCTCCTTCTCCTTATCCTTGAAACTGACTTCGTGCATTTTTTCTGTTTAAAGTTGGAGACAGTTGAGAATTAACCGCACAGTTCCAGGACATGCTACGTCCAGCCATTTAAAAAAAAAACAAACCCAAACCAGTTCCTCTTTTTGCAGAGGGCAGCAGGATCAGGGGAGACAGCTTTGGAGGGGCAGAAACAGCCATGGTTTGCAGTACCCAAACTGTGGCCATACTGCCCAAACCCCCTTTTCCTTTACTAACAGCCCACATTGTTTTCAGCCCACCCAGCACCTTTCCAACCTACCCTTGTCTCCTTATAACCCTACGTATCCCAATCCTCCTTGTCCCCTTTCACTTTCTGCTGGGAAATTGTGGCCTCTGGAACCAGGTCATTTCTTATGAGTGGGGTAAGAAGATCAGGAGATGGAATAAAAATTCTATTCTAAAAAACGCAGGAAATGCTAAAAAAAAAATTACATCTTGTCACCACCTGCTGCTCCCGGAGCGAGAGAAGATCCCTTGTGCAGAAAACCAGAATAATGTTAAGGCTACCAGGTCACGTTGTAATTTTATGTAAAACAGGAGCTCAGCAATGCTAGAAGAACTGCTTTGGATATACGTTTTCCACATTAAATCAGAAGGGGAAAAACCAGCAGTTCTTAAAATGAAGTCAGCTGGATCCTATATAGGAGCTGGGAAAGACACACGTTTTCCTCGATCCTAAGGGAAGCAGCTTCCTTTTGAATGGGGCAGGGCATTTGCCAGAGGGACAACTGAAATTAGAGAGATACCCAAGAATTTTACAGAATAGAGATTTAGCAAGATTGACTGGTGCTGTTTGGCTAAAGTATTTGGTTTTTTTTTTTATTTCTCACATCATTAAAACACAAGGTGAAGCTTGTCATAAAGTTTTCGATTCTTTTGAAAAATTAAGTTTCTCTGTATTTTGTGAAAGGACTAGGCTGAAAGGGATAATTCTGTTTTTATCTGAAGTGTAATGTACTGCAAGGACGTGCAATGCATTAAATATTCCAACACAATTTTATGTCTTCACCACAATATACTAAGCAGACAATAAAAAGTTGTAGGACTACTCTACATACGGTACTTCAGCCAATACTGAATTTTCTAAGATATAGCCGGTAAAAGAAATGATGACCACAAGCCCCAATGTTGTACCTTGAGCACGTAACTTGGCAAGTTCTTCATTGAGAGAGTCCTGTGACTCTTCCAGCTGCCTTCTCTTCTGCTCCATATTTTGCATGTAGTCTGTAAGGGACTTGATCTTTGCTTCATGCTTTAAAGACATGGGGAATAGCAATGAGATGTGAGTACCACAGCTTGTCACCTACAAATTCAGGTACCGTCCTACATACAGGAGGAAAAATAGAAAGCTCTCCACATCCAGAGCTGATAACGAGGAGCAAATACAGCAAAAGATCTGAGAAGGAGCTAATGGACCAAAACAGACTGCATTTTTAAAGGTCACACTTAGTACCCCAAGACACACACTTAACAGCACAGATGGTAATTCCAAAACATCACGGGAAGCTCATGACTTGGTGTTAAACAAACAGCAGCAGCTTTCTAAAACCAGCTGAACACTGGGCTCCTGAGGTGGCCTCCTGGATGCTTCAACCTCCAGAAGCTCAGATCAACTTTCACCAGCCATCCTGACAATTTGTTTCTTGCTAACATCCTTTTGAGCTGGAAGGGCTTATGTTTAAATAGAAAATAGTGAAGAATGTATTGAAAACATCAAAAATCGAATTAAAAATTTCTAATTTGGGGGTAAAATTCAGATGCTGTCTGGGAATTATGACATCCTATTAATAAGGCCACTGAAGTTTTTGTGGTTCACTGTTTTTAAAGTTCACCTTGGCAGAGAGGGGTTGAGGCCTCTGGGTTGGTGCCACTGTAAAGATCAGACTTCGAGGAGGAATCCTTAGCAAGGAACTAAAATAGTTCAGACCCTGCTGGCACCGAGGTCTCCAAGAAGGGAAGGGAGCATGCCCGAGCTGCACGCCTTGGGCAATAAGTCCTCCAACAGATTCCTAAACCTGACAAGAAATTCAGTCAATGCCCAGCTTGGCTCCAAATGTTCTGGCTCCAAAACGGAGACTCTTGGTATAGCACGCAGCGGTGATGCGCCATTTTATGGATCAGCTTAACACCGTAACTGTGCAGCCCTGTGGTACGGCATTGTCATCGGCAGTAACAGGCCGCCAGCTTTGTACTGAGTTTGCAAGGCCTCATGACTGAGGCTTGCCAGGCTTGCTCTCTCTGAGCTCTTCCAGACCTGCCTTGCCACTTTCCTTTTCTCTTCTAACTTGGTGGCTTTATAGATAAGGTGCATTTGCCCATTAACAAGACTTTGAGCATAACAGCACCCAGCTTCTTCCCACAGACAGACCTCAATATGCACCCAGTTGCAGAACCTCCAAAATGCCAAGGCAAGGCGATCACCTGCTTAAGAGTATTTCTGCTTGGTTTCTTCACCACATGAACACACAGTACTTGGATAAGTCTCTCAAATCCTAAACCTCCAGTCCCCTGTCTGTAAATAGGTACTGAGGACAACAGTTAGGTCACGCTTATCATAGAATGCTTTGGGTTGGAAGGGACCTGTAGAGGCCATCCAGTCCAACCCCCCTGCAGTGAGCAGGGACATCTTAACCAGATCAGGTTGCTCACAGCCCCGTCCAACCTGACCTGGAATGTTTCCAGGGATGGGGCCTCCACCACCTCTCTGGGCAACCTGTGCCAGTGCTTCACCACCCTCAGTGTAAAACATTTCTTCCTTCTATCCAGCCTAAATCTGCCCTCCTTTAGTTTAAACCCATCACCCCTTGTCCTGTCACCACAGGCCTTGCTAAAAAGCCTGTCCCCATCTTTCCTCTAGGCCCCCTTGAAGCACTGCAAGGCCGCACTAAGGTCTCCCCGGGGCCTTCTCTTCTCCAGGCTGAACAGCCCCAACTCTCTCAGCCTGGCCTCGTAGCAGAGGGGCTCCAGCCCTCGGATCATTTTTGTGGCCCTCTTGTGACAAGCTGAGAGCATCGAGGCTCTCTGTGATTCCAGGGTGACTACAGTGTAAGAGGACAACACCAACCCCACAGAGGGAGCCAGGCTGCCTTCCGCTCACTCCTTCACCGGGTCAGCATAAGCCAACATCGTGGCTGAAAGGGGCTGCCCCACCGCCCGCTGCTGAGACCCCCTTTCCCAGCTCTGTGTTCCTGCTCCTCTCCCGCCAGCAGAAGAATGCGTACAGCTGCTGTGCGAGTCAGGCCTTGATCTGCTTTACTAATGTAAGTTCCCAAGGAAAGGGAGCAGCACAGGTTGGCAGGATGACTTCCTTCAGTGGCCATGCCAGCCCAGGGTCTGCTTTAAGACAGGATGAAAAGTATAGTTCTTACTTAACATTTCTGGACAGCCAATACCCTCAGGAGTACTGCGTCCAGCTCTGGAGCCCTCAGCACAAGAAGGACATGGAGCTGTTGGAGCGGGTCCAGAGGAGGCCACAAAAATGCTCCGAGGGCTGGAGCCCCTCTGCTCCGAGGCCAGGCTGAGAGAGTTGGGGCTGTTCAGCCTGGAGAAGAGAAGGCCCCGGGGAGACCTTAGTGCGGCCTTGCAGTGCTTCAAGGGGGCCTCGAGGAAAGATGGGGACAGGCTTTTTAGCAAGGCCTGTGGTGACAGGACAAGGAGTAATGGTTTTAAACTAAAGGAGGGCAGATTTAGGCTGGATAGAAGGAAGAAATGTTTTACCCTGAGGGTGGTGAAGCCCTGGCACAGGTTGCCCAGAGAGGTGGTGGAGGCCCCATCCCTGGAAACATTCCAGGTCAGGTTGGACGGGGCTGTGAGCAACCTGATCTGGTTCAAGATGTCCCTGCTCACTGCAGGGGGTTGGACTGGATGGCCTCTAAAGGTCCCTTCCAACCCAAAGCATTCCATGATTCTATGAATCCAGCCTCCCTGTAATACTAACACTCACACTTCCAGCTACAGCTTTGTTAAGTAGAACTTAATAAAGACATTGTGCTGCAGGACAAGAGGCTAGCCTTGCTCCAGGTTTTCTTAGACTAACTGGTAAAAAATGAAATACAGTTTACTGTATTTCATCTCCTCCCCTTCACATGTCCACTTCAAAGCAGTTGAGCATGTCAAAGCAGTCAGCCCCCTCTCCTGCAGCAGGCTGCAGCAAGCACCACTGCTTGTAACTGCTACCCACTGCGAAGCCCTCCTGCCATCTGGATTTCTATCTTATGTAGTAATGTTTTCCATAACGTATTATTTAATATATCTTGGTGGCATACTAACAGACCAGATAAGGGGGGCTCTCCAAATGTTTTGCTAGTGAACCATACACTCACTGCTTCCTTTCTCAGGTTGCTTTTAAAGCAAAGGCACAAGATACAAATCCATGCTGAGGAAATCACTCCAAGGAGGATTTTCTGTATTATGCCACAGAACACATTTTGAGATCTACAGCAGGACACGATCTCGCCACAGAATGTGCTGAAAAACATTGAGGGGGAGGAATGGGAGAAGAGAGAAAAAACAACAAAACAGACAAGAGAAACACCACTCTCCTCCCTTAAGTCTCACTTCTCGCTCCTAGCACACGCATTTCATGAGGAAGGAGGCTGAGAAAGTCATCAAACCTTGCTGCAAAGGGACAAGGAAGGAACAACCGTACTTGTGAAATGAGGAGCTGGCAGGCTGCAAGCTCCCTCTCGCTGGCGTTCATCTTCCTGTTGGAGTCTATCTGGGCGCTCTCCAACTGCTTGCTGCGGTTCACCAGAGACTTCACCTCAGACTTCATCTTGCTGATGTAAAGCCGTGCCATGGTGAACTCCTCCTCAATCACCCCGTTCACATCTGCTAACTAAACACACAGAAGATTGCAATCTTGAAGGTGTGGTTCTTACAGGGAAGTCAATGCAAAGCAGTCTTCCTGCTGTGAAACTCTTGTCTAGAGCTAGGAAGCCTCTGTGAAAGCACAGCAGCCCTCAAGGAGTACCCACAGACCTTCAGGTCACCTTTAATGTTATATAACACCTTATACCACTCTGTTTCTTACAATCTTCACTGATAAGCCTCAAAAGTGAGAAATTAAGGCTTGCGCTCACAGTGTGCTTCATCGATTTAGTGGTTCAACATCTAAAGTAATCAAGCCCGCCATCATGGCATGAGCGTATTTTGGAGAAACCTTCTGATGAGCACAGGAAATTTTCCTTCTTTCAAACTGCTGAAAGCTGAAGAGCACTTTCAAAGTACTCCTTAAAGAAGTCTCCTCTTGAAGGGTTGTGCTTCTTCAATAAGGAGCTGTCAGACAGACACGGGTCTGAAAACCTCACCCGGCAAGAGAAAAGTAATTGCTCTCGTCTCTAAATATTAGTATCATTCTATTTATACATCATTTCCTTCCCTGGTTCAATGCGGTGCCTTTTATTTGTACGTCTTTCTCTTCATGATTTTTCTTCAACTACTTAATTCATGTAACGCACTGACGAGCTGTGAAGGTTCTCCTCGAGCGAGCATATGGCTAGCAACTTCATCTGCTTTTCACCTTTTTCCCAGCACCGCCAAGGGGAAGGCAACATGCGCTGTATCTTCTCCAAACAGCCTAAAAAATGTGACTGCTTCCAAAACTCTCAGTCTGGTCTGAAATTAGACACATTTTGAGAAGATGCTAATTGCCAACAAATTTGAAATTATTCTCCTAAAAGCTTCTCAATCTGGCCTTATTTACACTGACAGCTGTCCTGTAAAATGCTGACATCTTAGTTACTATAAAAATTTGTATCAAACAGCCTCTGCCTCCATTTTCAAAGATTTCCTCTTACAGTTCCTATTACAACGGCCACCAGAGGTTGCTGTAACATCTAGCAAAGTCTGGTCTTGTGGTCCTGGCAATTGCATAACCACGTCAGACAACAGGCATCGTGTCCGCTGCAGTAAGAGCGGGCTGGAGCATCTGTTGGTCTAAGGGGGCTTTAGCAGGGTATCAACAACTCTCAGAGTCAACTCAAAGCACTCCAGCCACACATACTCCCTTTTAGCTTTGCATGTTCAGGAAAGTTCATTGCTCAAAAACTGAGAAGTGAACTAAAAGCAAGAAAATGGAGTGCGCCGCAAGGAATTTACATACATCTTGAAAATGAATTCCTTATCCAGTTTTAATAATTGCTCTTTTTCACGTGGTTGTAAAATGGACAGATAAGATGGCATTAACATCACCAGGAAGATTTTCCAGGCCGTGAAAAGTTTCCATCAGAGATGTGCCATTTAGCAATGACCCTACAAATATCTTCTCCGAGACTTAGCATTTTGCTCATCTACAACAGGAGAAGTGTGACAAAACGAGCAGCTACCTCCTCCACCGTATCTGTAAACCCAAGAGCCAGACAGAAGGCAAATTTCAAAGCAAAGCTGGCCAAAAGTTGCACCATCTCCAGGCACGTTCAGATACCAAGGTTTCTGCCGCTTCAACCACCTCCACTCCCATTCTTACCTTCTTACTTCAGAGGAAAATGATCCTCTGCAATTTTTCCTCTATAAAGGCCATTAGTCAATACAGAAAAGTTAAGCTGGTCTTACTGTTGTGTAATTATTTACGTGGTATTCACCAGTGCTGGAAATCAGTAATTTTAAAGCATCTTGTGTTCAGAAACACACACGGAAGCGTGGGCTGTGATGAAGCCAGCCAGTGTTGAAAGGTAATAAACACCAGAATGCAGAAAACACAATTTCCATGCAGATCTTTTCATTCGCGTGCCCTGGACAGCCGTCAGTACAGACCTCTGGCTTTGAGAGCTGTTCACCTTCACCTACACAACAGTTTTAGGACAAACTTCAAACAAAAAGGTAGCCACCCAGAAGCCAAATCTCACCAATAAAGATTCTTCAGATTCTGGGAATACCGGGTCATGCCAGCTAACGAAGGAGTAGGGCTACGTGCGTATTGTTTTGGGGGGAACTCAGTCCCCCCCATTAATAAATGCATCAACACACAGATGGGCTGCATTAGTCTGGCCCCAAACACTGAGCTGGGAATAGAGGTGGTAATTGTGTGCACAGACACTGACCATCCCTGACCCAGACAAAGATCTCTTCAGTGTTCTACTCTGTGCTCTGGCCAGGATTTAAAGGGCAGTGTCCTGGAAGAAGGACTGCTGTATCACACATATTCCACGTCAAGTATTTTTATGTTGCAGGAGGCGTGGGGGGCAAGCAATAAAGATAGCCAACTTACTGTTTTAACATCGTTAGTACCAATGATTCCTCCAATCTCTCCCAGGTCCTTAAGCAGCAAGTTCAAGATTTCTGTAGCTCTCTTCTTCTGATGGTTACTGAGCTCCTGCAACTGGCCCAGCTCCCTCTGGGTTGCTGTCAGGGCACTCTGAAAAGGTTTAAAAGCAAAAGTTACCCTCCCCTCCGCAGAACGGGCATCAGTTCTTCTCCGATATCTAGGTTACATGGCATTGTCTTGTATTTTCCTGAATGTGCCTACTGGATCAACGTACTGACGCGTACAATTCCACCTTGCCGTAATCCACTTTCACAACTCACTTGCTAACAAGGCTACTTTAGGTCTATTAAATGTAGTAAATCCTGTAAGAATCTTATTTGCATAATACATGTCAAAGAAGGTTAATCGCAGAGAAACAGGTATAGAAGGATATAAAACTCAATTTTTTTCAAATGGATTTCATAGTAATGTTTTACTGAGGTGGATAATGAAGTCTTCCATGAAAGCAGACCTGTTAATGACAGCTTCCTCAGTTTGTGTAATGAATTAAGGAACAAGGATGTATAAAGCTAGTAAGCCAATTTTGATTTTTCTCAGATCAGATTTTTTCCTTAAGATCGGTACACATCACATTTTCTGATTCCTTCTTTGAGATCTCCTGCCTGTACAAAATTCCTGCTCCACAGCGCAGAGCCCAGAAAAACACAAAATGCTGCAATTTGCATAAAGCAGATTTTCACATCTTTCTTGGCATAATACAGTTTTTAAATAACCAAAACACAGAATGGCCAGATCTCACGTTCAGTTCAGTTGCCGCTGTGGTGTGCAAAGCACAGAGGTTGCACCAGAGCTGCAATCTGCCATCAGCTTCCATAGAGCAGTTTCTGAATTACCTTAATTTTATCGTTTAATTAAGGTAGAAGAGAGAGGGTAGCATTGGCAAATATGGATCTTTTAACAGCTTCCCTGCTACTCCAATTTTTAAACTACATAACAACATACTGGGCAGCGGTGTCTGAGAGAGTCCTGCAATGGCATAGGCTAGCAGCTATCTGGGAACCCCTATGGAGATCTTTAGGGGAGCGCAGAGTTAGGGGGTGAGGAGGGAACCAGCACTATACACTGCTTGCTCTTACACTCTTCTGTGCCAGCTCGTCAGCCAGCTGCTCGTTGGCTCTTGTTTTGTCCTCCACTTCTTGGGATTTCTGGTCATAATTGACAGCTAATTCTTCCAGGGCTTGAAGGACCTCTTTCACTTCGTCTTTCGCTGCTTCGTTCTCAATCTGAAGACGGGTCAGCTCCTCTTGAATCTTCTCATAATCTCTCCTAGTGGAGGCCAAAAGCTGGAAACCAGATATCACAGAAGCGTTAAGTCACCCAAGAACTCATTCAAAGACAACACTGAAAAGGGCAAGAACAGACAAAGAGAGAAAGCGAGCGTGAGCGTGCAAGCGTTTCTGCGCAAGAGAGAAAGCAGGAGAGCAGAAATCCTGCTGCTCTGCCAGGAACAGCATCAGTTTCAGCATAAATGTATTTGAAGGAAGCAAAAAAGGCTCTGAACCTCAATGAAAAGAAAAATCTTAATCACATCCTATTACGACACAAGATTGAGGCAGAGAAACTTATTTTAAATGGCATCATAGCTCCAAATAAATTCTCTGCCCTCAACCCAATGCTGCAGCTAGGACCAAAAAAATACCACAAAGTGAAACGTTTAAACACAGAATCACAGCTTTGAACTGGACCAAGTAAAAGGGCTCTCTGAGGCAGCCTCAAAGATCTTGTGGCATTAGAGGAACATTTTGATAAGCAAACCTATGATGATTATTCTTAGTTATCATCTGAAGCATGATGCTGAAGACAGATTAGCTGCTCCTATTTGCTGAGGCAAAATACTAACTAAAGAAGAAAATACAGACTTCACACATACCAGTGAGTATTTCCAATTTGTAAAACTTATTAAATTTACTCTTTGCACACTACTAGGAGAGACACTGACGTTTTGGTGACACTGCTGATTGGAAGAGGTCAGTTGTGTGGTCCCCTCCCTTGCCCTAGCACCACTCCATCTTCATTCAGATGTTAAAGTCTCAAAAATTCAGCTGTCGGGTTCTTAGCACAAAACCAGACTCAACAGCAGTAACATACTGCAGAATGACGTGAAAATAAGTAAAAGGTGCCACCTAACATTTATTGCTAATAATGTACTTTTGAGAAGAACAACAGAATCAGGCCTTACATAGCATAAAACTATAAAATATAGAGCAATTACATATAAAATCTAGTGCATGAGGTACAAGAAGGCATTCACGCTCACAGGTCATCCTAACAGCAAGACTGGACACTCAGGCACAAAACTCACTGATTTCCAAGCCTTCCTGCGTATGGATTAGTACAACATTACTGCGCTGCAGCTTTCTTGGACAGTACAACAAAATCTGCACTACTGAAGCGTGCTGTGTGGACTTCTCCTGAGCTGTCCCACCACTGCCCACTGGCTCCCAGGCCATGAAGAAGTTGAGTGTGAGACCCCAAGCTAAACAGAAACATCTCTCTGAAACAGACTGCCTAAAAGGAGAAATGTCAGAGAAGACACTGCTTTTTTTGGCTCAGAGTGCTAATGGGAGATAGGAAACCAACCAGGCAGCTTCAGACGCTGGCACGTGCCCAAAGTGGTGAAGAGAGGATTCAGATGTAAGGGAAATTTATCTCGCTGGTAATGCTGCAGCCTCAGAAGTGCACTCACGTTACGGAAAAACCCACTGAATTGCCAAAGCCAGATGGCACGTAAATATTTAAACAACAAAATAGCTTAAAATAATCTTTCTACTAAACACAGATGGAACTATTATTTACATTTACTTAAGAAAATTTCTGTGTGAATATTACTGTGACTTCAAGTAAAGAGAAGTGTTATATATCACCTAGAGCATAAACACAGCTCCCCAGAATATTCTTGTTGATACAATGTGGAAAAATATACCAAGATTTTAAAAGGCTATTAATAACACATTATACCCATCAGTCGTAAACAAAGGGAAGGAGACGATGGCTGCAGCACTTCGTGGATCCGTTCACAGCACGCGAGATGCAAGGGTGGAAGATTCAGAATCCCCCCAAAACACACGCCCTAAGAAACAGCCAGCGGTGAAAAGGTACCAAAAGATACCGGTATCAGCACAATGCCATCTGTGGCAGGCCTTAGATTTATAATTAACCTGCTAGCTTAATCAAGCAGAAAAAAGCACTCTGGTTAATTAGGGGGAAGCAGATTGAGGCAGCTGCTCTGCAGCACATCTATCACAGAGCTAATCACAGGCTCTAAGACAGAACAGGTAGATCGCTCCCGCAGCGCAGGTGAAGCTTATATGTGAAAGGCAAAACCTTGCAAAATTAATTCAATTCCCTTAAAGAAGAAAACAAAAATATCGCATTAGCTTTCAGAGGTAAGAGATGGACAAGCTTCTCAGATGAACCAGCTAAACCTTCTGAACAAGTGGTGCAAGATCAGCAGCAGAGACTTCAGTAAGTCAGCAAAGCTGGACTAGAACATGTGCAAAAAAGGGGAAAAAGCGGTCTGTAAGGCAAGGATCAGAGGCCACCGAAAAGTTGATTCATCTTCCAGAGGTAATATTGAGTATGGAACACAAAGAGGGTGGGGAATAAGCCAGCGTACAGCCTGCTCCCAAATACCTAACACAAAGGGAATGCACGTCACCCAAAACATAAGACACAAGAAAAACCGTGAGGGAAAAATAAGCTTTAGATGAGAACACTGATGTCAAAAAGATGGGAGAAGTGAGATGGCGTAAATAACACACATCAGAATGTGCTGAGAATGCATAAAATTCTTTTACATTTGTACAGCCACAGACATGGGCAGCACGTAATACAGAGTAATCAAAAGAAAGTTGTGGCAAGTGAATGAAGAGCTTAATCGCTGAGTAAAATAAAGGTGGTAATTCCTTCAGTGAGGATAAGACCCCAAAGGTGGCAGGTAAGTCGTGAGGGACGAGCAGCAGACATTTTCATACATTGTTCTCTCCCTGCTAAGGAGCCAAACCTTGGAAACCCTTTCTGAGGCCTTGATTAAGGATTAAGGCATGGACAGAATCATTTTCCAATTACAAGAGAGGTTTCACACCCCAAAAAACCAGCCAGCATAATGCTGCACTCCGGCTGAAGTGGCTCGGGCAGCTGGCAGAGGCACGCTCCTAGGGAATCACCGCAGTGTTTCGTGCAAAGAGAGACCAACACTTTGGAACACTAATGATGGGTGAACTCCCACACCAGGATTATATCCTTGGTCTGAACGGTCCTCCTCCAGTTTCCTGCAGTTTGAAAACCAGCATAAAACCATCTCCTAAGAAATATCACAGCAACATTTGGGGAACTTGGTAATTTGGTCTTATTGCCAGATATTACATCTTCAAAACCTCTCGTAAACAAATGACAGATAAGGAAATGACTTGACTGTAAGTTTAGTGACCATATTCCCTATCTTAAAAACAACAAACATTCATTTTACGGACAGAAACAATGAAATGAAATGTTTAAAGTGAGTAATTCAAGATTTTAAAGCAAATCTGTGGCAGCACCAATAATCAATTTTTCAGTCTCACAGATTTCTCTCACTACTGCCTCTAATTGCCCATGCCAAATAATGAACATCAGTAATTTATTACCAGGAGTCATTTTTATACTGTCAAACTGGGAAATCTGTTAACTGCCTACAGTCTATAGCGTCTGGATACCTGAGAGGATACAGACATATTGAAAACCACATTTGAAGTGAAAAATACTGGCCACGCTCCTACCTTGGTATCTCCAGCATCACTGCCCAGCAGGATGGTGTGCTGTTATAAGGAGTTATCAAGGCTTAATGCTCTTTTGAGGATATTATGAAATTTGAAGTTTAAACCTAGTTGTCACACAGGTTTCTCTTACCTATTGAATTTTAGCCAGTTAATATAAACATATCTAGCCAACAACTGTGACAGAATTACTCAACAAGGGTCTCATAAGCAAAATGTAAGGGGTTTTTTTTGATTTGTTTAGTTTTTTACCTCCTCTTGATCCAACATTTGTTGCTTTAGTTTTTCAGCCAACTGGCTCTGCTGGTTGATTTCATCATCCTGCAATAAAATAGGGTTGGAGATTTTTAGTTTCTTTTCACAGTTCTCGTTTGGTCACTTTTATTTCCCCTTTCTAGGAAAGAAGGAAGAATAATGCCACAGCAAACCTTGTGCACGTTTGAGTGGTATGAGAAGAGAGAAAAATATACATATGCAGAGCTACATAGGAAAAGCAATGCATACATGCAGTTGTCTCTAGTTCATACCTAAGCAGAGGTGTCCCTGATGGTAAACAAGAGACTGATGTGGTCAGAGTTGCACCTTATAACTTGCAGGAGACTTTGCCAACATATGTGATGTTTTATCAATATAGAAATACATACACACCCTCTCTGTCTCTTACTCTGTCCCCAAATTTCAGCTGAAGACAGATCATCAGAGACAGATTTATTAACCAACTACAATTTACAGCTAGCTCTGAACTGCATTAATGAAAGGGGACGCTCAAACCACAGCACAGAACTTGGACCCCTCAACTGCGGAATTTGTATTTTCCTACTCCATCACAGCCCTTGAAGAAAATACTGCCAGGTAACGCACAGCCAGGCATCCAATTTCACTGGCATTTCAACTTCCTTGTTAAGCCAGCATCCTCATGGGTAGGAACTGATCTTAAATACAGAAGAGAAACGATGATGGACTCCACTGTACAAGCCCTTCCTCCAAAACGCTGCAGGAGGCACAGCAAGCACAGCCCCTGAGCAAGTCTATCTCTGTTCTTGTGATGGATACCCTTCTCTAAAGGAACTCACCAAAGAGAAACGGTTGCTTTTTGCCCTATCAGAGTCAACTGATACTTTGCGTTTCACTGACAAGCATGCTAATAGATTGATTGCTGACAGCAAATACAGCTATCGAGTAGAATACGTTGAATCATTTACTAATATTAAAATAGTCCCAGACATAAGAATGGTCTACACTGTAACAAGTTATAAATGGTGATATTTTGGTTTTGTTTTGGGGATCAAATACCTTCTCATTTCCTATAGTACTGCAGTAATGCACCAAATTATGCTTCCCATGTTTTCTAGGGTAAAACTCGAACCTGCTACCAGTTCCCTCAAGAATAGTTCACTGGGCTTTGCTACTTTTGATGAAGAAAAGTGAAAGAATGACTTTTTTTCCTTTTTCTAATCAACACGTAAAAGCTAAAGACTGCTACCGGGAATGTATTCTCCATCACAGAAAAGCTGTCATTTCTTAAAGACCTTCATAGTTATTTTGAATGCCATCAACATCCTGCTGTGTGCAACCGGACTGTGCAGAGACCTCGTGCACATCAGAGTTAAGGCTTAAACACAACCATCCACTCCCTCCCTCGCTATTCAGAAACAGCCAAACTTTAACATTAACATACAAGGAAACAGTGGGGGTTTTTTCTGATATTTTCCTGCTAATTACAATTGAAAGTTAAAATGAAGTTTTGATTCAAGATTAAAGCTATCCCGAAAACTTTTGCTAGATAGCCTTTTAAGCTGTTCTCATCCATAATGGTCAATGGTTTCAGTGTGCCTTCCCCCCCCACACTTCTTATCTTCACACAACCAAAGCTATTAATGGCAAGTGCTCAGTAAATGTGCTGCTGATAGCTTTAAGTGCCAATGATGTATTTCAAGCTGTGCAAATAAATTTAAAAAAAAAAAGGCCACTTGCACTGCAGGCAGTGTTCACAGCTAGAACAACACGAACAAAAGAGACCCAAGGGATGGTTATGTATTTTCCTTAAAATTCTAATATACAATAAATATATAAGAAAATCTTAAGATACAGTCTCCCTTTTTTTTTTTTTTCCTTTCTCCTGTGACTCCGAGATGACGTTACAGTGTGCTGAGGGAGTACAGGATTTACAAAAATCACTGAAGAAAAGGAGGGCTGAAAAGCCTGTATCAAGCCCTTCAAATGAAAGGCAAACTCGGCTCCGACTCCATGGAGAATGCCCACAAACACTACCTGCAGAGGGAACAGAAGCAGATAGCTGACATGATAGGACAAGATCTGGTTTTATGCAGTGCTAGTGTTTTGAACTTTGGGACATTTTCCAGTTCGTGATGCTCAAGAAATAGAGAGACACCCGCCCATTTTGGCTTAGTTTTCCATTTACACCCAGAGAATGGAGTCAACCCGAATGTTCACACCTTATCATCCAGCTGTCTGTAGAGACTGGCAATCTCCTCATCATATTTCTGTTTCTCCTCTGTCGAGATGCTGGCAACAACCGGTGTGATGTTGTCAATGATCGGGGTGTTATCACAAGGCTCCAGGTTCTTCTGGTCCTTTGCACTGATCTGTTCATCTTCAGGCACAGCTTCTCCTGCAGGCACATAATCCATGGTCATTACAAGCCAAGAGAGAGGGTTGCCCAAAACCATGGACATCCTAGGATGGTTCTTCGCAGTTGCCAAGAGGGACTCGGCAAAGGAAAGAAGGGACATATCAGCTATGCAGGGCAGGCAACTGCCGTGCATACAAATGACGGGCCAAGCTGGGTGCGGAAGGATGGCCGTTCATTCTCCACGGTTAGAAACACAAAACATGCAAAGGGCAGCAACTGTTCGAATGGCTGCCATTAAAAGCACTGAACTCCTGGCTCCCCTTTCACTCAAGCCCTCTATAGATGGGATTAGCTCCATGGATTAACAGAAGTGTAAATAAGGAGGGAAAAAATCCGACTTTCAGCCTAAAGCCTACTGGCAATTAAACATCTCTTCCTCTCCAGATTTCCAACTGCCTTATCAACTCTCCCTCCCCCCTAATGAACTGCTCGAGCATCAGGACAACAAACAAGGCAGCTGCATTTAAAACGATATTCTCCTTCTGCCTTGTCACATCTAAAATTAAAGAGCATAGACTTATTTTCAGATGTTGCCTATGCATACCAGATAGGATGTTCTCCCTACACATTTTCTTTCAAAATCATTTTCTCCGAGGAATATTTTCTTTGGTAACGTCAGCGCATTGCAATTACGAGCCTGCTGCAGTTCAGTGAAGAGGGACAGGCAAGGCGCTCATGCCAGAAATTGAATCTACTCTCATTAGAGTCTGGTGAGAGACTCTGCGAGCTGCTGAATGCTGCACACGTTGCTCAAGGTGCAGGAAGGTTGCATCCAACCCTTCTGCACAGTTTTTTTTTCCATTTCTATGAAAAGCTATAATATTTTAGTCCCATAAAGCTTTACTAGCCGTTCCTCTTGCCAAAACAGTGCAGGCACTATTTATCTTAGTGGCAGGGAAACAAGTAAACAGGAGAAATGTATCAAAAAACAAAAACTAATTCAGGCCCCAAAGCAAAACAAATCAGGCCATGAAAGAGCACAACCAGCTAACAGAGAAGATAATTTTGTCAAGCTTAAAGAGTGAAAAAGAATAACTTGAAATCAAGCACCATAACCTCTATAAAAGTACTACACACAAAATACTTTTTGGCCTATTGCTAATGGCTTGATGATATTTTATGTCATTAATGAGAAAAATGTAAACTGATTTTTCCTTGTTGCATTTCACTGGAGCAGACTGGGAAAAGTGGGCTCGGTCAGACCGTGGGACCTCGCACACACGGCAACGCTCCTCAGGCTGCGCAGAATCCATCAGGAGCTTCCCAGAATGAATCCTAAGGTTTTCTTTTCATTGTGGTATTTTGCTTAGCTCGGAAGCTTTGTATGGCAGACTACCACAGCTGAAAGGAGGAGGGGAGCCTAAATTTGATAGAGATGCTTGGACAAGAACAACCTCCTACCTGTAAAACACAGACCAAATTGTGCACTTGGATTACAGGGCTGCTGAAATGCTGCTTCAGTGAGAACTGGGCACACTCATTTTCTGCTACAATTTTATTTAGTGTATTATTTTCTAAATTTATAGAATAAGCTACACCAATGGAATATTTATGCATCTATCTTGTATTTCATATTCAAGATGTCATTTCTGCTACACTTCCATTTGTAAAGAGCCTCCTTTGACAGAATACCCTTCCAAATGATGCTATTTCAGAAGGTCAGACAAGAAATCAATAGTATTTTGAATGCATTGAATGTATTGCTGGGTAACGCCAATGAGAAAAGCCGGGCAGACGGCAGGGAAGAGGAGGTGCGTATATTTAGACAAAACAATAGAGACATCATGTTATAAGGCTTGTTTACATGGCATATAGAAAGGATCTATACAGTTGGTTTTTTTAAAAAAAAGTATCTAGAATGGGAAGAAAATTAAAGTCATCACATTTAGCAAACACAGAATGAAACAAGCAGAACATGAGCGGGTTATAAATCCCCAGCACTGTTCAACACCAACAGTAGACCGACCGTCTCCATAGCAATTGCGCTATGCTGATAAGGGAAATATTCCCTGTGCTGAAGTCTCCAGAGAAAGACACGGAGCGCAATCATTAGGTAACGATCTCATCTGAAAGGCAAGTAAACAGCATAGGGAGCTGAACGAAGGAAGCATTTTTTTTGCACCCGTAAAGGTCAGGTATTATCTTTAAGTAGTGATTTCACCCAGGATGTTCAAAACCAGACTTGACTGTGCAAAACAAATTGTGACTGATAATTAAACCATAGAATCATAGAATCATTTGGTTGGAAAAGACCTTTAAGATCATTGAGTCCAACCGTACCTGTCCACCACTAAACCATGTCCCTAAGCACCTCGTCTGCCCGGCTTTTAAATACCTCCAGGGATGGGGACTCCACCACTGCCCTGGGCAGCCTCTTCCAGTGCTTGACAACCCTCTCCGTGAAGAAGTTTTTCCCAATATCCAATCTAAACCTCCCCTGGCACAACTTGAGGCCATTGCCTCTCGTCCTATCACTTGTTACTTGGGAGAAGAGACCAACCCCCACCTCACCACAGCCTCCTCTCAGGCAGTTGTAGAGGGCGATGAGGTCTCCCCTCAGCCTCCTCTTCTCCAGGCTGAACAACCCCAGGTCCCTCAGCCGCTCCTCACAGCACTTGTGCTCCAGACCCTTCCCCAGCTTCGTTGCCCTTCTCTGGACACGCTCCAGCACCTCCATGTCCTTCTTGGAGTGAGGGGCCCAAAACTGAACCCAGCACTCGAGGTGCGGCCTCACCAGTGCCCAGCACAGGGGGACAATCACTGCCCTGGTCCTGCTGGCCACACTATTCCTGATACAAGCCAGGATGCCGTTGGCCTTCTTGGCCACCTGGGCACGCTGCTGGCTCATGTTCAGCCGGCTGTCGACCAGCACCCCCAGGTCCCTCTCTGCCCAGCAGCTTTCCAGCCACTCATCCCCAAGCCTGCAGCGTTGCATGGGGTTGCTGTGACCCAAGTGCAGGACCCGGCACTTGGCCTTGTTGAACTTCATACAACTGGCCTCGGCCCATCGATCCAGCCTGTCCGGATCAATCACAGATTTGTTCTCACTTTATGTTTACATACTATTGAACTACGAGACACATCAACACATAGGACCTGGATGACAAGCAATTTAGAAAATAAAGATGACTCCAAAGAAGCAGTATTTTACTGTTGGGGATTTGTTGGGATTTCAGGGTGCAAGGGGTATGCAGGGTTGGTTTATTTCGGTTGGGGGGTTGTTTGTTGGTTTCAAGTTTGGGGTTTGATTTTTTTTTTTTAATACATGGAATAAAAAATTAAAAGTAAGGATGGTTTTCTAAAATTATTTGTCAACATTCTAGATTAAATAAAAATTCTTTAATTTGTATGGACGTACAAAAATATTCTTCCTTCTCTATCATCCTACACTTCATCTTACAACCTACCCTGAACAGCAATTCCCTGTGTTTCTAAACAGAAAATTGGCTGTTCTCAACATAAATTTCACTTAAAAGCCACGGAAAGAGACAAGTGGTGATTCTTCTAATCAGATGACACTCCTAATCATTGTACTGAAGGACTAATTATTCTAATGTTAAACTCAATTATTAAAAAAACCCCAAGATGTAGTTACCTAAAAGCATAACAGAACTGATTCTCGTGCCTGAGGAGCAGAGTTCTTTTAAAAAAAACCCAAACATAATGACATTTTACCTTTTCTTTATAATATTACTAACATTATTAAAAATTATTGATGCCTTCCTGTATTCTCTACATCTGCTATCACGCTAGTTTTGGCATTTAAAATGGTACCTTACCTAAATGGCTGCTGCTGGTTTCCCTGGTTTTTCCTTCTTCACCTTTCAGTTATTATTATGAAGCGTGAGCTACAACTCTGAATGGTGGGCTTAGAATGAGTATGACTCTTGTGATTTAAGGCAAGATTTAAACACACGTAACTTCAAAACACAAAGACACGTACCCGTTCCCATTTTCTGGTACGTACCATTTCTCCACCTGTTCAGTTCCAGCTCTAGGTGCTGGATAACATTCTTTAGACTCTTGTTTTTGTCCTTCTCCTTCTCGTACTTTTTCTTCCACTCCTCCGCGGTCAGCTCCAGATTCACAGAGACCGTGTTCTTAATCGTCTTAGCTCTGCGCAGCAAAACCAGGCATCAGTTGCTCTGCAACTTTTATCTCAGTACAACGGTAAGGATTCAGAAATTTTTCAGTAACGCAAAGGGAAACTACTAAACATTTGCAATTTATTTTCTAAAATGCGATGCCACAATTCCATTTTCTCTCAAACCCTCAGTATCATTACTACCTGGAAGCCCCAGTAGAAGTTTTTCCGTATCAAAATCCAGCGACCTGGAGCAGACACGGATCTGCCTCTTCAGATTCCTCCAGAAAGAGCAGCTCTGGAAACTGTTCTTGGATTAAGGACAAAACCAAGTCCCATCATTATTGCTCTGCTAGGTAAGCTGTCACCTCACAGTGAAGCAGAGATATGGAAACTTATCCTTCTTGAAAGCCAAACAGCACTTTCAAATACACTTTTGGGGGTGGAAGGAGGAGAACCACTGGTCACCACCAGGTTACTGGGTTACTGCCGGGCGGAGGAAGGCTGAACTCGTGCCTGTGCCACTGTAGGCAGGCTCACGAGTTACTGCCTCTAGGCAAAAATCACAAAATTTAAACCTTTCTAACAACAACCACCACCACTTGATTATTGTGAAACCGCTTAGCTCCAACTGAACCTAAACAATTGCACTAGAAAATGCAAAGCAAGCAGAAAAAAATGCACAGCACCTACTCTAGCAAATCCACATGTAAAAAGAAAACCCAAACAAATCAGTATGAATTAAGAAAGCTTCGGATCTTTGCCCTTCACTGCACAAACACTGAGTCCCTCCAAATGACTCCAGTGTTACTGAACAAAATAGAGACTACGTAAAGGAATAACAGACAAACCTCCTACCGGTTTGTAAAGCGTAGGCTGAAACGCCAGTGCAAGAAACTACACCTAGGAATGGGCTATAGATGCTCTGGCTAACTCTCCTTTGGGGAGAGCACATGATCTTAATTATTTTCTTCACGGCTCCACTTAACGATGCTAAAACATCCTTGAAATGTGACCAATCACTAAAAATCCTGTTTTGTCACCGAGAAAACACTCCCATATCTATGCCTCATACTCCAAATTGTGCTCCAGTGATTTGCACTATGTGGCAAGCAGGAGTTTTATTACCTTACAAATATTTAAAAATAACCCTGTACTTTTAAAATAATGCCTAATGGTTAGCTTTTACTGATTGTCTCTGCCAAAAGCATGGCTCAAGTTTCCACTCATTTAACTGTACCGGGGGAAAAAAATGCCTCACCATAAAGCGTATCGACTGCGTTACCCTAATGATGGATGAAGTACTTACTAGCAACTAAAATTAAAAATAATATCAAAACACAAGAAAAGATGGAGCAGAAAGAGACGAAACTGACTCACTACTAACAGAGTTAGTACTACTGACTTGCACGTGTTGATTAGTGTAAGTGGGCCTGTGAAGATGAATTTTACTCCTGACACTTATTTTAATGGTGATATCATTCTTTTTGCTAGGAAAAATGGAGGAACCAATAATCGCCCATGACTCACATACCTTCCCTTTTCTGTTATTCAGGCCCTTAATACTGTCACATCAGAAAAATGACCACAACCAAAGAGCCTGTAAAAAACCCACTTCCCGTAGACAGCAACATTCCTATCCCAACCGCTGGCAAATAACACTGTATGTACAGTGCCTGTGCTGCTCTGCAGGTCTGGTCGTCACCAGTGCTCCTACTCGTATCCCCTTTCTCATTTCAGCCCAGTTCTACAGCTTTTAAGCAAACAAACAAAAACCTTACACTAAACCCCAACCAAGCACTCTCACAAAGTACTGAGCCATCTTCCCAGTCCTTCCAGCTGACATCCTAGTCCTCAGGAAGGGACATCTTAAAAATGTTCCTCTTCCTCGAGAAGTGTTAGTCGTGCCACATCACTCCAAGCTCTGCTAGCCAGGATGCGCAGAATTGGTTTCAAAATTATTTTGCCCCAAAGGCAAGTTTTACCGACTGTTGAAAAGAGAAATGAAACCAAGAGAAACATAAACTGAAATAACATGGAAACTGGACTTCTCCTACACACGCTTCCTCAAGTAATGGAGCATACAACTTCCCAGAGATCCTGGAGCACTGTTATGCCTTACAGAGCAAAAGCAAACCCCTTTTAATCTAGGTTAAAAAAATAAAATGATTTTTAAAAAGCTACACTGCCTTTTAACCCCCTGAATCTGAACTATTATATTTTACTGTTTACATTTCTTTTTACTTCAAATCATACCTGCAGACAGAGTTCAGCATAACAGCAAGCAGACTGAAACCTAACACAGCACCTACTCATCTATTGAAAATGAAATGTCCCTTCGGCTGCTTTACTGCCCTGCAGCCTTGTCCAGAATGAATTAGCAGGAACTTTGGGACCGCTCCTCTGTTCTCCAGAGGTGAAAGACTCCCACTCGTCTGAAATCACCCGCAGTCAGAAAACTGTATGTGGGGAGTTTTAAACTGTGAGCTATCCAAACATTTAAACTTCTACCATCAACAAAACTGTGCAACTCATTATACTTCAGAGTTGTTAACACTCTTTATTTAATTACTGCATCTTAATATTTGCACCTACTCAAAATTTCTGTGACATTATAATATACGGGATTTCAGTAGAAGTTTATATCTTCAATAACTTAAACTTACGTTCATCATACAACGGTGAATTAAAACTGCATAGCAACCCTTAACCCGATTAGATGTTAACGACCACCTCCTCCTTTTATAGTCCTTTTCCATAATAACTTACTGCAGCGACCTGTGAAGTGCCCTTTGGGGAGATTTTCCCACATGCTGTTATTTAAGCGAGTGGCTTATAGGAAGGACACGCTATAGGAAGCAGAGATCAGAGAACTGGTGCTTTTTGCAGCTACCTGGCTTGCAGCCCGTGGGTCCCTCCCCACCTTCCACAAATCCCAGCAGCAGACGACAAGGACAAGTTCATACTGGTCCTGGCAATGCCAGACGGGGAGCGTGTTGCAGAACTGCCCTCCAACCCTAACCTGCAGCAGCAGCCCCAATCCGCAACTGTCCCTTAAGAGGGACTGCACCCAACTGCATCGGTTTGTCCTTCACCGCCCAGCCTGTGCTTTTATGTACTCTTGTACGAACACACCAAAGGGACCATCTTCCCTCGCTAAAATCTACGGAAAGCTCACATTAAAGAATAAAAGTGGGGCAATGAATTAATAGAACATTGTCAGATTACTCTTTTATACTCTTTACTTCCCAATATAAATGCTCCTTAACAGTGTGGGCTTCGATGCAAAAATTATGCATGGTGGAAAACCACCCATTTTCAGACAAAGACAAATTTATTATAATGTAAAAACTGTTAAATAAATTATATTTCAAACACTCATAACTTGCTAGTATTTTTTTCTTTCTGCTATTACACAAATAAACATATGTGAAACAAAGTGAGCAGTTTTTCAAACTGTCAGAGTTCTCCTCAATTGCAACAAAAGCAGTAATTCTGTAATGAGCCTGACCTATTTTTGCAACCTTTCCAAACGTATTGCATATGACTACTGGCAACGAACACATATGGAAAAGAAATTTTTGCTCTTAACACTTCCACATTTATTTTATCCTTGCTTGTTTCTGAGGACTTGTTCCTAAATTGTTAAGATCCTTCAATCATATAAAAATGCCTGTGAGCTATCATGGTAATCTATCAAAGCTGTCAATATTACACTGGGTCCACATTCTTCATTTTTCTTAAGGGTTAAAAAATATTTTTTGCAACCCTAACAATAATCCCTGAGATGCCAGTCAAGGACAAGACACATCTTAAAAGCATCAAGAGCAGTATCAGATAAAGCAAACCCGAACATTTTCCACTGAGTTAGCCAACAGAAAACTGCCCAATACCATTATCTTCCCCATAAAATTTCAAAGAACTACTACAACGCTTTATACTTTCTGCAGGAAAAATTACCAGAGCTTATAAGTAGTGCAGCTGCTGGCCAACATTAACGTTTTTTCTGGTCCCATAGGGAATAAAGAGACGGTTTTCTCAAGTTCTCCAGTACTATTTCTGAACAACTCCAGAAACCATAACCTCCCTATTTTAAAATGCCTGCTCATCTCGCTCCCCTCGGCACGGCTGGCTCAGAACACGTGGAAGAGCCCGAGTAAGCGTCACCCAGCCTAATGCCGAGCAGGACTCACCGCTGTCCGAACATCAGGGTTGACTTTGTTTCTGCTTCATTGAACACAGAAGGAGAACAGCATATCACGATGGTGGTTCTGCAGTTCCCACCCAGGGAATCCTGAAGTATTCGGGTCATTTTGCTGTCTCGGTATGGAACATGGGTTTTCTAATCAAAACGTAAGTAAGAAACAAGAACAATTTTTTTAAATAATGATATTGTAATGAGAGAGAACATGAGTCGACATTGACGGGTTTAATGGATTTGAAGCACAGAATCCTGAAGAGTAATTGTTTTGGTTGTGCTAAGACTGGATAACCACTCAAGAGAAATCACTCAGAATTAGTTTCTTATCTTCAGTAAACTAGCAAAAGTGTCACTGGTTTGTGGTTGGAAAGCTAATATTTTCTTCTTTCTGAATTGAAATGTTAGCTTATTTTTTTATGTGCATGGCAAAGAAACAGATAAATGAAAAGCCATTCTTTGACAACAGAAAACAGGATTACTTACAGTTCCTTCTGCCAAGGCAGATATCACATTGCCTAAAGCAGACAAAGACTTATTGATATTTTTAGCTTCATCAAGAACAGCGCCCTCCGCTCCAGTTTTGCTGACCTACCAAAGAGAGCAGGCAACAGTCAGGCTCAGCTATCAGCAAGCGTCTGTACAAATACAGCTACAATGCAGATAGTGCAACAGTTAAAGTTGCTCTTGGAAGAAAAACAAAGCAAGCTTATCCTCAGCATGAAGGAGAATTTTATATGCGCTTTTTTGTTAGCAGAAGCCTGTAATACTTCTGCCTTTCTTCCAGCGTAAGAGCAAGCTCACTCGTTGTTAAGGGAAAAGCTGGTAAGTCCGCGCTCTCCTGAGGACACTTGGGGACCACTTCCAAGACCAGACTGTCCACACAGACAGGGAACACCGCAGGTGTACTCTCAGGGCACACTCAGTGACGCAGCGTATGCCACCAAACGAGTATCTTGGCTTTGCATTTTGCTTGCATGGACCAAGAAGATCAGGGCAGAAAAGGCATAATCTCACTCACGCAAGGCTTGCTGGCCCACAAACTGGATCCCAAAGTGGCCCAGCCAAGAAGCTTGGTGGCCTGGGACCAGCACCCCTTTAGACAGCAACACAGTTTTATAGTCTTCTCTCTCTCTCTCTCTCCTTTTTTTTTTTTGAGGGGGGCACAGAAATGTAGGATAAAGCTATATATATTTTTCTCTACACTAAAACTACAGTAGCTGTACTTTTCTCTAAAAATGAATGCCACGTGACATAAAAGGAAACATAATTGTATCTTTTAAGACGACAATCTATCAGGGAAACCCTTATTTCAGGTTTTCTGTACAATGCCCAAATGAACAGAGTGAACCACAGAAGTGTAGTTTTCAGAGGAGAGTAGAGCCTGACTAAGCACTCATTTTCTAAACACCACTAAGATTTTTTAATAGAAATTAACATGATTAACTACTCTCACGGACGGCTTCCACATTGTAATGATGGGTTATCAACGAGTGTGTCCCAATGAGCATTCTGAGCTGCCTATCAAACTAAATCTTTCATTTTACTTCTTGTTTTCAGAAAGAAATAGAAATCTATGTCCAAAATGAGAGACACTGCTTCATCATGAGTAATTATCTAATTATTTTGACATGCAGAGTAGTTACTGAGGATCCAGCTTGAATAAAGGATCCATAGCGTTGCAAAATGGCGGGGTTTTACATTATTTTATTTCATTTACAGTGAAGCAATTTGGAACACTACAGAAGATGTTAGAATTAGAACTGAGAAACAACTTTTTTCCCACCGCAGTACTGTTCTAGACCATTGCTCTTTTGATAAACAGATCCAAGTTCTTTTCTGGTTCGTATTTTTCTATACTGGAAAGCAGAAATAGTCACTACAATGAAGACACTCATTCAGGGAGCTTCAAATAGATTTCAGCTGTATAACTGCATTAACTGCTGTTATTTCATTGATCTAATACGTGAAATAATTACAGAAAACCTAGAAATAGGACATGTCTGAATATAAGCAAATTAAAATAGCAGTCTAATACGACATATTACGTAAAAATTGTATTACTTTATTCAAATACCCATAACTAAATGTAAAGCTACATAGAAGTACACTGGTTCAACTGACTTCATTATAAATGAAGATATATTGCAGAGTTTGGGTTTTGCATTTCATACCAATAAAGGGTTCTGATCTGTTCCTTTTCTTCATCTCACATTAAAAAAAAAAAAAAGATTGCCATACTAATGATAACATGAGAGAAGTCTTCTGTAAAATTTCTGTAACTATACCTAGCTTAGTTTGCGCTGACACACATTCATGTGATCGGTTGAGTGATGCCATTAGGATAATTCAGCAGTTTAGGAAAAAGGGAAGATTACCTTCTCGCTTCCAGCCAAGTCTACCAGGTAAAGCTTTCCACTGAGCTTCTTCTCAGTTTCCACATTCTCTTGTTTAATATTAATAAGGAAGATACTGTGGCTCCTAGAGCTGTGTTCATTCATATCTGCAATCACATTTGAAAAGTTTTGTTTAAACGACTTTAAGACCTGACAAGAAATTATATTTCATCAGAGCTAACCTATGGCTAGCAAATTCAAAAGTACGAGTCCATTCACGGGAGAGCCCAGACCACTGTACAGACAGCAGGGTCTACGCCAAGAGCTGCAAAGAAAGCTCATGGACTACAGAATGAGTGCCTACTTTCTCCCAACATGACCAAATTAACCAGAGTCATGATAAATAAATTTTTGGGGAAAAAAGCTTTTTTTTTTTCTTCTTTGAAAGTTTTTTTTTTTCCCTGGAGCAATAAAATTTGACCAGAAATAGTAAAAAATAACAAAAAAAAAAGGCATAGCATAAGAATAATAAAATAGCATTGCACAAATACAGTACGAAATAAAGGTTCTGTCCTTTTATGCTTCTTCATGAGTATAGACAGCTCACACAAAAAACCGCTGTGGTACAACAGACACTATTTAGACGTAAAACTACAATGAGGATGTTTGTTCAGCATCCTGGACAGAGCAATAATTTTGAGCTGAGCAAGAGAATTTAAAGAGAAGTAATAACAATTGCAATAAAAAGAAACTGGGCAGGTCTCAGTGCAATTGTGTGAAGAGATCTTCCAACATTTAATAGAAGTTTTCATCAAAACCACACTATTTAAATTAAAATTTCAGAGTGATTTTTATTGCTTATGTAATTAAAATCCTCCTTCACCCAGGCAGCAGGTAAAACACAGGCAGTTACAGTTTCAGCTTCCACTTATTCTAAGTTTGATTGTAACCATGTCATGCTTACAGTTTCATAAAGTAGCAAAAAGAAAACTTTAAGACTCAGTAAACCACTTTCTCATCTGTTTTCTCTATTTTCTCTGTTACTTTGAAATCCACTACCGCCTTTCCCCATTCACATTCACAGCAATATTTATATTTATCTGAACTCCCTTTTTCTCCTCCATCTCCAAACTGATTTTTTTCAGTAACATTTCCAAATTTGCTCCTTGCCATTTCAGTCTAGGTAAAATCCATTCTCCGTCAACTTTTGTCAGAACTTTTCTGCGTGCACCAAATGCAACAGGCAGTATCACAGCAAAAGGTGTATTTGGATATTTTTTGTTAAAGAGAATAGCAGAAACAACAGGAGGAAACGTTACTCAGAAAAAAGGGAATATATTTCTATTAGTACGATGAGAGAGGCATGGGAAAGCTAAAGCAATACAGTATTTACCAAAGCAAGAAGGTAGAGATGTGGAAGAGAAAGAAGTTACCCAGTGCATCATAAAAAATACAAAATTAAATAAAATTACAAACAACAAAAAAAACCCCGACCAAACCAAACAAACCAACCCACCCCACCACGAAGATTTGAGTTACAAGCGGAGGTTCTGCCAAGCTCACTGCTTGGATCAAAGACGTCTTACAGTGTAAATTGGGGAAAAAGGCAACGACACCTGCCCTTTTTATCGCTGTAGTGCTAGTAGGCTGTGTGCAACATAATGTCAACAAAAAGATTATTATGGTTTTTAATTCGGGAAGGTTTGGTTGCTTTCCCATCATTGGAACTCATTCCAAGTCACCTCTTCACTGGGATAACTTGCAAGAGAGAAACAGGCAGAGCCTGAGAATTGCTCTGCAGTCTTTGCCTGCCATTTGACCAGTGAATTGCTCCGAGTTCTTGACTCGTAGCACAAAGAAGAATGTACATGCATAATTCCAGTTATACATCATTTCAGGATGCCTATACTATGTGTAACAATACATAGTTTGACTTTTTATAGAACAATACTATATAATGTCATATATTAAATTCAGGACTTCTCAAAGCTGAAAGTCAATAAATGTTTCTGTATGCAGTGAAGTGGTAAAAAAAGTACAGCTCTATTAATTGTAGAGCGTTATAATTTGTGAATCATTACATCGTTCACATAAATAACTCAAAGTACTTTGTGAACATGAAGAATTAATACACCACTAGGAAGCTACAACCACCCACACTTTGTAGCCAGAAAAGCTCCCACAGAACACTTACTTGTAACAGCTACATGACGGTTAGCTTTCCCTTCATCAATGACATCCAAAACTTCTTCAGGACTAGATACAAATCTTTCTGTACAACCCTAGAAATATGCGAATTGAAAATAGAAAAGTTTAGGCACCGTCCTAGTACTCCAAGTGCCATCAGGAAGAATATTTAGCACTGATGAACAAAATAATGAGAAGAACCATCAACATCCAACATAATCATTAGCGAGGCAATGGACCAAAACATGCCTTTGTATGAGTTTCAAGAGGAGTCCACAGGATAACTTGAGAGACAATTTTCTTTCACAAGATTAAAGACTCGGTCAAATCCAAACATGCAGCAGAAGAGAGTTTTTATACTTAGAACACATGGAATGATGCAGCATGTACTCCTGTTACTAATTTGGGCTAGATTACATACCCACGTTAGTTTTTCTCTCTCAAACCACAAGACAAGATGCATAGTCCTTGTTCTCTGCCTTAATGCAATATTACTGAAGGAATTATTTTATCCGGGTTTTTTTTGCCCTCCCCAGATGAGAACAAACAGAACAATATTATCTGTATATTATTAAGGCTCACACATGTTCATAACAAGTATATTACAGTTTAGTGAGGGCCCAGGAAGTCATAAACCAAATTCTTAACCCAACAAATCTGTCCTAAAATATTGCAAGATTACAGCATCTGTGCAACAAAACATGAAAGAACAAAATCCTTCAAGATGTTCTCTTTCATATCTGAAATGGGAATATGAATACTTCAAATTTAACACCATACTAACAAAATATAAATGTTTAAAATCAGGAAAATAAAGCAAACGTGATTCAAGCCTGTTAATATTTCAGGAAACTGTTTAAATTCAGGGACCAATACTACTTGAACATTCAAGACTCTGTACACGAGTTGAATCATCTCAGCAAACGCACTAGGATACAAATGGAAATGTGTAAATAAATGCATATGTGAGAAAGAATGAAAAAATGAGCATCAAATTTTCCTTGTACCTTAACATATGGGACTCTGTTTTTATCTTCATGTACAGCGAGGTTTGTCTTTGACACTAGGAAAAAGGATGGAGATCATTAGGAATATTCCACAGGTAATATGTGTCAACTATAGGCGTGAGAGACAAATACCGTGAATGTATTATATTTGTAAATGAGGATTGTAGTCGCTTCCCACTCCTTATTAACTACCCATATTTCTGTTACATAAAACTCGTTTCTTGTTCTGTCAATCTTGTACCTGTTTCTTTAAAGTAAACTGTCTGGCACAAGAGCTTTTGTTTATTGCTTGGACTAATAAAATAAACACAGACCAAGTTGGATTTTGCCAAGCAGCAAAAATTTCAAAAGAATCAGAAGAACTCAGTGGAATTCAAAAAAGCTCAAATACACGTTCCTGGGCTTGTGTTACCATTAGCACACATGTCTCTGTCTTCAGACTGATTCAACACACACAATTCACACTTTCATCGACATCGGCATGCGTACACAGACACACAAATTGTAAAAGAGACAGATAACTCCCAACAAACTCTACCTAAAGAAGCAAAGCAAGGAGTAAGTTGAACCAAATGTATTCTAAATTTAACAAAAAAGCCTCAGCAGAACACAGTTTTACTTTAAGAATATACATCGCCAATGAGGCTCAGACATGCCTTGAAGTCTGTAAAATTCTCTGTACTCATTGATTTATAGCCAAGCTATGTAGCACTGCAGAGGTAGGTGCCTGAGAGTCAGAGATCAAATGACTTAAACTGCAAAATCCTCTTTCACAAACCCAGTCATACAGCTTAAATTTAAATGACTCTCAAAGAAAGTCACTGTTTCCCCTTAAGCCTCGATTCAAAGCACTATACCAAGCCCAACACCACTTAGTCACATAAGAAATAACACCA
>VYZW01001229.1:22421-57957 GCA_013401315.1 Balaeniceps rex | reverse complement strand
TGCCAAGCGTGCTTTCCTGCCGCTATTTACACTGTCACTCTCCGACCAAAGATAGAGGAATAAACACAAACAAATGTACAAATTACAGCCTGGTTCTCCCAGTTAAATCAGATATTTGGAAACATGTCAGAAACAAGAAGTATTAAAGCATTTTGTTTCTCTTTCACCACTATGCTAGAAAGCTAAAGGGAAATCTGGGTTGCAGGGATTTGGGGATTAGAGTAATATATTCTGATTTGAGCTTGCTGGGCCTATTGCCAGCAAACTGTGCCTTACAAACACTACTGTTCTCCACGCTAATTCGCACAACTACCTTCCTCTATTCTTTCAAGAACTGAATATTAACTAAAACCAACAATTTCCCTGGCTCCATGGCTCCTTTTAGTTCCATTGCTCTTTTTGAAAAAGCCAGACACGTATGGGAAAGCTAACACCACCTGAAAACTGCATAGAAATATAAACTAAAAATAAAAACCTTTTCTAACTAACTACAGCGTACACTGTATTGTTATTTCCAAATGTTTTATGAAACTGCTTAAATATGCAATAACAAGTCAGTAGTTGTAAGATTCCATCCGAACACAGCATCTAGAAACTCTCATATACATCCCTGGAGGTATTTAAAAGCCGGGCAGACGAGGTGCTTAGGGACATGGTTTAGTAGTGGCCAGGTACGGTTGGACTGGATGATCTTAAAGGTCTTTTCCAACCAAATGATTCTGTGATTCTGTGTGATTCTGTGAACATATCTTTGTCCAAGTATTACTGTCCGTATCAGCACAACAAAGCATCTTACTTCAAATAGTGGCAGGGGTTTTTTTTTTTTTTTTTAAAATATAGCAGGTAACTCTACAATTCCAAAACATGGGAAGTCAGATTTGATCTGTAACTGCTAAAAATTATTAAACAGAAAAAATTTTTTAGCAAAATAGGAAGAAAATTATACACACGTACATGTGTTTCTCAGTATTATGCACGCTTGTGAATGACTAGTGGGTCACGCTGACGTGTTTTCCAAGTTTCTCAGCCTTTATTAGTATACTCAAACATAGCCTTTCTAGACATCGCTTCCTTTATGCTAAAGCTGGTGAAATGACAGTCAACTTCTAAGCATCAACCTAGGATGAAGGAAATTTAACATGAAGAACTGACACAATCTCTCCCTCTATCTCAAAGCTTGGATTTAAAGCAGTTACTAGGTTTCTGCCCTTAAATTACACATCTTGGGGGGAAAAAAGGGCAGGGGTACAGATAAATCAGTTACATTGCTGATTGCCTTCCCTATAAAGCAGCACTCAGCTGTATCTAAATGGTGAATATTTTATTTATGTTATACAAATAATATTATCTTCTGCAGTGGAAGCAGTTAAATGCTATACCATATCCAACATCCTATTAAGCTTCTCAATAACTAAAAAGTCCTTGTCATATGATGCACTGTGTTATTTCAGACTATGAGAATGAAAAAGAGGGTGATTAAATAAACTAAATGCCTGACGGAAGGGAAAACTTGCATGCACAAACACACACTTTAACCAACCCCAAGGCTTTGTTTTACCTTGCCAGCACAGCACTCGGTTCCATCACACAGCGCTGTTATTGAGCAGAGACTACGACACAATTTTCACACTATCCATCCCTTCTCCCTGAAGAAGTCCTCAAAAAGCTCACTGAAACCAACTGACTACCTTGTATTACTGCATGGAGAGAGTTTTCCCAAAGAGGGGAAAGGAGTTTTTCCTAAACTAGAATAAACAGAGATTTGCTGGTATTTCTTCAGCGCACACAAATGCCACCAAAGGTATGCCTATGCTATATAGCACTGAGAGACGCACGATTCCTAAGGCACAAGCAGCTACAGAACGAGAAGTGCCAGAGCTATCCAGTGCCCCCTTTTCTGTTGTAGCTTTGATGGAGCTGGGCTGTTAGCTCAGCCAAAGGACAGTTTGAATTCAAAGTTTTGTTTGCAGAGACTTTTGCCTGCACAGAGGTGCATCAGCTTTGGGATCGCTGCACTAGGTAAACCTTTCCTGGGCTCTGGGTAAGTGACAACTTATAAAAGTATTTAATTAAACATCCTCCTAGCCTCAACAAGCCCTGTAATAATTATGCTTTCCTTTACATAGCTTTCTCTAGCTCAGGAGAGAAAGTAATCTGTAAAACACGGTTAAGTGTGCATGTAACTCAATCGCTGCATCTACAACTTCTTGGGCTTGGGCTTTCTCGCTATTTAAGTCAGTAGAAACTTCAGTGAAGCAAGATCACATTCACTGCTTTGCAAAGAAAGAGTTAAGATCTTTTAAAATGCTGTAACACCAGCACTCTGGGATGTATTGAAAAAACTATTTTTACTTCATTATCAATGGATTTTTATTAAAACAAGAGATGTTTGAAGCAGGTCCCACTATAATTTATGGAGACCATAACTGGAAAGGAAGAGAAAGTTAAAGGTAGGCTATTCACTGGAAAGCTGGAATTAAAAAAAAAAACAAACCCTGCTCTCATGGATATAGCTGTAACTTCAGAAAGAGTTTGGAGAAATGTGCTGCTGCTGCCATGCTGATACTGCAGTTAGTAAACTCCCCCAAAGCACCAGGACGGAGAATTCTCTGCTCATTAAAGCCTCTCATTTCAATAAGAACATTAATTTCCACATTTAAACATAGCAGGCAGGCAGTAGCTAGTGAAGTGTAACGTTTGAGACAGTGCTGTTTTATTTCAGGATGTTAACATAATAACTACAGTCTATAGGGACCCACCATCGAAAATGCTATTACAAGGTCAAAGCCCATCAATATAATCTTACGGGCAAAAATACACAATTTTTAAGAAGGTTTTGGTTATATCCTGCTATACAGGTTGGCAAATGTTTTATCTAGCCCAGGAGAAAGACCTATGTCTGTCAGAAAGCCTATCCTGGCTATATTATACTACCGTGTCCTGTTCAAGCTTAACACTAACACTACGAAGCATTTCACATTTCACAGAAAATCCTCCATAACAGCTTTACCAAGAGGATTTACTGTTTCTTCAACTTCAGACTATTTTTTTTTTCCACAACATACTTTAGCAACTTTACAAGAGGATGTTAGGTTAAAAGGGGGATTAAAACTGACTATAGATTTGATTCCACTTTAAAATGACAGCTTTTTCTTTATTAAAGAAGTAAAACAGCCATTTTTCTACAGTCATTTTCTTTATCACAGCTTGTAATTCTGAATATAAATTGGCTTTAAGAGATCTTTCCCTATGCCATGTGGAAGCACCAGCTCAAGCCCTGCAGACATTTTGATTTAATTACATTCAGAGCTGGTGGATTACTCAGCCATTGTGCCATCTGTGAGGGCTGAGCTAGTGATTTCCCCCATCCTCACAAGGACAGACTTAATTAGACGTGAGGCATCGGTTATTGCATCCTCCAGGAAAGGAGAAACTGTGGCAATCGAACAGCAATTTCACCAGGGCCTGTTGGCTGAAGAGAATATTGCTTTCCGTCTCCTTTAACCTTCAGGTTAGGTAGGTCACCTGCGTTAATCGTGTAGCAAAACCATCTGATGCTGTTAAACAAATGAAAGCTCAGTTTTTCCTTTCATTTAGCAGAACTTTGCTGTAGACCTCCTGTTTAAAGTTCACAGTTGAACTGAAATGCTCCAAGACACATACAGCCAGCTTGTACAGCATTGTGATGGAACAATCCTACGCGAGGATTAAATGCTTGAATGATCCTACTTTTTTAGCAAAAGACTAAAATATCTAAATGTCTTCTAACTGAACAGTTAAAAAAAAAAAACACAGGAAAAAAACTACACCGTCACACTTCATGTAGCAGAAATATGAACAGACTCAGGACTTCAGCCACGGGAATTTGGTATAATTTGGTATTCTTCTCCTCCAAAGCAACAATTCTCAAATTCATCCATCTGTGCTGCAACATGCGAGAGTGGTATTCCCAGAAGGGGAGTGCAAATGAGAAAACAAATAACCGTGGCACGAATTTTCATAATCCTGCATGCAAGGGAACTCTACAGACCCTTATTACTGTTTTCATTTGTGGATTAACAAACCTCACTCAAATCCTTTAAAATACACACATACCTAAACTGTTATGACACATAGGGGGAAACTACACTTGATATTTTTCACTCACCATTTGTTAGTTTAGCTAGATATCTGTAGACATCTCTTGAAAAAAACTCCACACTGAAAGAAATACTACAGGCAGTGGAAGCTAAACACACCCAGATCTCTTTTTATATGTCACTCACAGCTGAGCGCTCCAGAGAGCTGGCTTTTCAGGTAATTGGTACATATAATTCCACTGCTGCTACCAAACTGATTTAATTTTGCCACTGTACCTCCATAGTATGCGTTTTTCCTGATGATGTCTGCCCATAAGCAAAGATCGTGCCATTGTAGCCTTCAAGAACATCTGCAAGAAGAAGAAAAACCATTAAAACTCACATTGGCATCTTAAAGCCTTTCATAAGCCTTCTACAACGTTGAAGCTCAATTAGAAAATAGTTTGTGCAATAAAGAACGGGAAAAATACAACATAACTAGCTATCTTTAGGCCAAAAAAAATTCATAATAAAATCTAAATTAGAGAATTGCAGAATTATTGACATCTCTCTCACTTTCCTGGGAAAAAAAAAATCTCTGGACACTAGATATTATCCAATATACCTGTGTAACACAGGAAAGAGAAAACTTAATTGCCTGCGTTTTAAACCATCACACACCATAGAGAAAATCAAACAAACTCATACTGTACATTTCTACTACTGTAACACCCTCAACAGTTCACGGCCTCATTAATTTCCAAGCTCGTCTGCAAAGCAGGAGAGCAAAGCAAGAAGAAAGTCAGACTAACAGGAATTTGCTTTATTGAACATATACTTCTCTCAAGGCAGAATGAATAATTTTATATCGCATTAAGATATAAAAATATCCCTTTTTAACTTTGCAGTGGTTAATGTCTATAGCAGCTTTCAGAAATAGGGGAGGGTTGTAAACCAGCTGGTTCTTACGCACAGTCCCACGTCCATTCATTGCCACTGAAAGGATTACTGGGTTGGACTTGCTCCAGGCAAGTGAATTTAAAGTCTCAAGTAGGGCCACCCATTTATGCAGCTTTCATGTAAAAAAGAGCAATGCGTATTATAGTCGTTAATAAAGAATGAAGGAAACCTTCAATCTAAAACCTAGTGGTGATAACCCCATGCTGCTCCCATCAGCCTCCTCTGACAGACCCCCCGGAGCCCCCGAGGGCGGCGAGAAGGATGCTGGCTGGGGAGCTCTGCTTAGGGATGCCCACCTTAGAATCACAGAATCATTAAGGTTGGAAAAGACCTCTAAGATCATCCAGTCCAACCATCAACCCAACACCACCATGCCTACTAAACCATGTCCCAAAGTGCCACGTCTGCACATTTTTTGAATACCTCCAGGGATGGGGACTCCACCACTTCCCTGGGCAGCCTGTTCCAGTGCCTGACCACTCTTTCAGTAAAGAAACTTTTCCTAATATCCAATCTAAACCTCCCCCAGCGCAACTTGAGGCAGTTTCCTCTCGTCCTATCACTTGTTACCTGGGAGAAGAGACCAACCCCCACCTCACCACACCCTCCTCTCAGGCAGTTGTAGAGGGCGATGAGGTCTCCCCTCAGCCTCCTCTTCTCCAGGCTGAACAACCCCAGATCCCTCAGCCGCTCCTCGTAACACTTGTTCTCCAGACCCTTCCCCTGGCCACCGTGCTCGATGCCTCTTGCTGGGGTCCAGCAGCATCGTTCTTGGTACCAGAGCTCCGCCATGGGCCTCTGGAGCAGAAACACCAAAGATAGAGCAGCAAAGCTGGGGGCAGCCAACAGCGAAAAGGAAAAGCCAAAGGAAAGCTCGACTCTGGCAGCCTGCAGAGGGGACTGAGCGCAGCCACCAAAGCCCAGCTGCCACCTGGCAGGGCAGAAAGTTTCCTGTCCATGGCCACGTCCGAACGCGTCTCCTGCTTTTAGAGTTGGCCTTCTCTGCTTCCGAAATACTTGTTACGTTTCCCACATGTGCAACTCCTTTTTGTTTCTAAAATATCACCTAGCATCCAAATACCTTTTAAATTCCAGCCCAGGACAGTTAAGCACAATCTACAAGTTCACTACTACTATTTCCAATTTTGGCCAAACTTGGTTAACATTTTAAAAAAATGGGTTGAATTAAAAAAAAAAAAAAGGCTTATTATCTCCAGGTGAATGCAAGGTACAATGTCAGCTCTATACCGGTACGCAGCCTAGGGGGAAAATAATCTGGTTAATCAACTGTTATGTAAGAAAATTGCTCAGAATTTGCATCAATGTATACTAAGATACATCGCTGCTTGACGAAGCGTAGATAAGTAATTTACCTTCCCAACTAGCAAAAAATACCTTATTCTATGAAAAAATAGTCCTTTGCATCACCTGCAATTAAAAAAGTCAGTGGTCTCTGTGGTAGAAGAGGTTATTTTTGTTGGAAGGCTTTCCACCTTAAGACAGTTAATATACCATCTGTCAAGTGGATAAAGAGAGAAAACAGTTGCTGATAGAAACAGCCTGCACAAAACTTAAGAGCAAGGGAGAGTGGGGAAAAAACAGCTGAACAAAGTGACCGAACAAAGATCAGTTGGGATTTTTTACCTAACTCATAACAAATGAAATAAGACCGAGTGCTTTTCTTAATTCCTGGTCCAACTTTCTCTACACTGGCTTTCAGTTTGATTTACCCTCCCCACAAAAGCCAGCTACTCGACTCAGCCACTCAGCTGCTGCCAGATGGCCTTTTTCCTGACGAGGATGGACAGGACAAGTAGCAATGGTCTAAAAGCGCAGCCCTCATGTCGGGGCTACAACGCAGGCTCGCTCAGGTTAGGGACTCAGAAAGTCTTCCCAGCAGAGCTCTGCAACAAACGGCCAAGGGCGGCTGTGGACTGCAGACCTTTCAGATGGACCACTGACACGTACAGGAGTCCTAACGGCAAGAAGAAAGACCAAATGGCTTGATGGAAGTCCTTTCAGCCCCATTTCTACGACCAGATTTTTAGCTCTATACTTATCTTTTCCGTCTCTAAACTTCCTAGTTCTGCGACTCAGCATTTGAGGCCCGTATTTGTAACCAGAATAGAAAGTCAATAAGCTACCCAGGGAGAGCAACCCCACCACCCAAAAAATCATTAAAGCAATTTTCTCCTCCTCACAGGACACACAAATGTGCAGATGTTCACATGTGCATTAACGTGCTCACAGCTCCAGTGCTCAGCAATAGCTTGGGCCATTATATATTCTCCCCTCAGTATAATCGTAGGAAAGATGCAAAATCCAGATACAGACATCCATCTGTGTAGACTGAGAAGATAAAGCTGTTTTCTGGCAATAGAGAGCAATGGGAAACAAAGCAAAAATGGTGGCAATCACACACTATTGTTCCCTTTCGGATTTAGTGATATTTCTTAGTTCAGTTAAAAAAATGCAAACACAAGTTCCCAAACTGTGGTCATACGCACCAGCGATGATTCCCACACGCTCCCACTACTGGTGCTTCTGCCCTTGGGAGTACCGTGAACAAGCCCCGTCCCAGCGCCCACCCCGATGCAAATCGCTGTAACACACGGATTGCTTCTCCTCCTCTAAAAACCTCCTGGTTTCTCATGTTACTTACATACGGAACGTGAAATACTTCGACTCGGTCATTGAGCTGTTTACTTAAACCTAATCCCATTTCTTCTTTAGTGAAAAAACCCTCATTTAGCTCACTCTTATTGTCAACACAGTTGTTATAACCATTGTTTTAGACTGTTAGGCCAGCTGGCATTTTCTGTAATAACATTAATCACAATGAAACCATCAGCCATTTCATGGGAGTACAATGAAATCTGATAACAAATGGTAACCTTGAAAAGCTATCTAAAAAAGTCTCGAAGATTTAAATAGTGCTCCAAGTTGTAATGCACTCAGCTCATATTTCCATGTAGTAAATTACATCGTTCCAGTTTATCAGGAACAGCCCAGTCCGTTTCACATTTTTCACTTTATTAGGCTTTAAACTGGAAATTAAACGTATGGAAATGTAAGCCCAGAGCTCAAGAACATCACTCCAGTAACACTGTGCTCTCCCTCCCTCTCTGACCCTCTACCTGTCTTACACTCTCCTTCTCTCCCCCGCCCTTTTCTCTCCACCCCAAATCACTCTCCTTCTCACTTTCTCTCCTTCTCTGTTTTTTCCCCATTTCTCTTTCTCTTTTTCTTTCTTGCACCCCCTTTCCCCCCCATCAAATTTGCCTTTCGAGGTATCTACAAGGTCCACGTTAACACACATGCAGAAGTATGTTTGAAGTCTGTTTTCAAATTGGACTTTGGAAAGTATTTGCCTTTCTATTTGGTTAATGAAGAAGACTTAGTCACTGATCTAGGTCCTCCAAATTGCTCTCAAACAGGATTTTATTTCTCTCACCATTTTCAGAGGAAACCAACCTCCACAGGGGATATAAATACCCTCCGCAAGTCTACAAAGAGCAACGTGCTGCTTCCGTTAGCACACGCTGTAGTACTGAAACAGTTCTTCCAAACTTCCAAAAGTTGAGCGGTGTGTCAGCAACCCGAACTAATGATTTCTAAGCTCTACAGCTCCAATCCCACCGGTTTTTATTAAAGGCTTACCCGTCTGAAGTCGGAATTGCCGTAATTAGGCTCCCCTCTGAGAAGAGGCAACTGAAGTCTCACGACTCATTTCCTCTCTCCAACATCAAATAATTTAGCTTCTGGTCCTCGCCCCCGATCATCTAGACTACACGTGTGTTGGTTTGCTCAAGGCTGTCCGAGTGAGCCAACCAATTTCCTCCAGAACAGAACCCAGGGTTTGCAGCAGGGCTGCCCACCCCAGGGACCTCTCCCCACCGGCAGACACACAAGCTCTCAACAGATCCAGCTCCACGCCTGAAACGCTACTGAGTCCTTCAACACTGCTTTGGTAGCGCCTGCACCTCTGAGCAACCCCAAATCTCTCATGCCACATAAACCCTACAGCCTTCAACATGCACAACTTTGACCAGCTCTGACACCACTCTCACTGTCTGCAAGAACTGAGGACCAAATCTCAGGGGGCACAGGGACACCACACAAGGCCAGAGAACAACTAGACCAGGTTCTGCTTGCAACCCCTGAGATGCTGCAGCAGTTTTAATACCATCACGGATGGACTATCTGGCATCAGAACCAAGAGGGAGGTCTGAGGGTGATTTGGGAGGTGGGGGAAATATGGCAGGCGATTAAAATGCACCCAAAAAGTTTGATTCTCAAGTTAAAAACTTGAAATTGCAACAGCTTATGAAGATTTTGTTTTAAACAAATAGGGTGCTGTCCAATAGGCACTTGTGTTCTCATTTCATTTTTAAATGCGAGCTATCTGCATGCAAAGCAGCTACAAAACCAGTGCCTTTTACGTTTTCCTTTAACGGTCCATCCTTCCATTCAAAGACACAGCTATTCCATGCTCATCCCGTACTGAACAGTCTCATGCTGCATGAAGAACATGCTTTTTCTTGCTTATCATGTATCACAAAAAGCAAGTATTTTCGTGGAGTAACAGTCATACACAAGGAGAAAGTAAGGAACAACCACTGCAATTCCTTCAGCTCTTTGTCTTATTTTTTCTTTGTTTGGTTTGGGTTTTGGTTTGGTTTTTTATAGACAGACAAGTCCTTAAAAAAGGAAATGCTTGGAATTACTAATTACTAAACTCCCATACAGACAGCTAAACATCTATTACCCTGTCTTTAAGTAGCTTGAGGGGACAGGGAGACATCTTTTGCCCTCCCCCCAAGCAGGAATAAACAAAGACAACACCTACCTTTAACAATCTGCTTGGCACAGGCATTATAAACTTGTTCCTGGGTTGTATTAGGAGGTAACACTCTATCAAAGACATACGGCTTCCCTTGCTGCAAACAAAAGAGAAACTCTGTAAGATAAAGAACATTTAAAACAGTTTATAGACCCGGTTTAAGAGGCGACCTGAAATGCAGCATTTACTACAAAGGAAGCCATTCAGTGCAAGGGAGACGACAATATTTTGTTGACTAAACAGATGTGCCATCTCGTGTGCTCCAAAACCAGCTTTTCTATAGCTGGCAAATAAAACGCGGCATATGTTTTCTGTGTGTTCGCATTTGGGTCAGCAGCTACAGTTGCAGGAAACAATAAGCTGAAATATCACCAATTGGAAGTTGATTGTTTTCTCCCTCTCCTAGGGCTTAAGGGGGAACAGCCATATAAATATTTGCAAAAGATTTGCTGTTCGTTGCTGCAAACTAGTGAAAGCTGTAGTGTGAGAAACGGCAATCAGAGCAGAGGGAATGAGAAGTTTGCAGGTCCTGAGAGCTGCCTTCAGCTGAGGCCGGGGTGGCCCAGCACGGTCCAAGCACATGTTCCTTCAGCAGAAATACCCTGGTTTCATTTCTATTTTGCTAAACATGAAAATGCATAGGGTAGACCCAAAAGAAGCAGCCCAGTCAGACTCTTTTGTTGCCCTAAGCTTATATTTTATCCAGAAATTGTCATGATTTTTATCCTTAACACCAACAAATAACAAGATGCCCTGTGGAAAGAGCTCCAAAATGACATTTTGAATGGGATCGGGGCCATTTCCAGGTTGTGAACCACCACGACAGACAGCGAGCTGCCCTAATTCCCAGGTGACACCATGACCGACACGTATTCATATGTATATATACAGTGTAGCACCACCCGCACACACACTTCCAGAAGATTTTGATTCCTCTTTGTAGTGAGTATAATCGGTTACAAGAGAAACACGTATTAGCAATCCCAAAAACAGGTTTGCGTGACACTTAAAAGGCAAATCAATTTTTAAGACAGCAGTTCCGCTCCTTACAACTCAAAACCAAGCAAGACATTTGCATTTAAAGTACAATTCTTTTATTTAAAGTTACGCTAAGCGGAAGTGTAACATTTCTTCTCTTCCATCAAAGCCTGTAATATTTCCCTTTGAAGATGTGACACCTGCTCTGAGAGCAGCATAACGAGGGCTTCAAAGCTAACTGCGAGGTGGCTGGGTACCCGACGTCGGAGTCTTGTTCTCTTGAGTTGACGTGCCATTTCTGCCATTTGCAGCCAGATGTTCAAATGCTGTGCTCAATTAGCCATTTCTGTCACACTTTAATTTTACTTCAAGCAGATCATAAGCTTACACTTGCCTGCTCCTTAAACTCGGGTACTTAACAGCCACAGGGGAAAATAAGACAGAGGGGTGTTTGCCTGCAATGCGCGTTCTTCATGTTTCATCCCAGAATTTCGGATCTCAAGGATAAGAAGGCAATTTATAAATCCTTCAGTAAATAATTCATGGTCTTGTGCTGGCACGGGGTGAACACTGGGCCATCCAAGCACCCCACTTGGTAAGACACGAGCCCAAAGAGGTGACTCAGACCAACATCACCAATGCAGCCCCAGCCGCCTGGAGAGTGGTGGGACTGCTGGGAGCACCCAGCTGGCACCTACCCCAGACTCTGCCTCTCCGCAGCTTTCCACGGACAGTGCACATTGTGTGGCTTTCAGCTAGACAAAGCTCTGTGTTCCCAGGATGAGAAGGGCTGCCCAGCCCTGCTGTAACTATTCTGCAATGATTTCTCAAATGGACTTTTTACCTACTTACCCCCATCTGCCTTATTCCAAGCACTAGACAATAAGCCCTAATGCAAGAGGCCAAAAAACACACGGACACACAACCTCAGCCACCCACTTATCCCATTTATTTCCTTCATGCCTGAGTTGAGGCTTATTAGCTAAGCAATGTGAGAGAGCAGCAGAGAGCGATGCCAGTACATCAGCCTACCACGGCAAACGCAGCACTCCAGGCAAACGCTGCTCTGGTGCAATCAATCCAGCTCTTCTACCGAGCTCTCAACAACGATAATGTCAGAGAGCCCCAAGAAACAATCCCGTCATAATTGTGCTGCACACAGCCGAAAGAGGCGCTGGCTGCAACTGTTATTTAGCTGCCAAACCCAAAAGCTACAAATGTAAAGCAGCAATTCACAAACGTGCTACATAGGTCAAATTTCTTCCTCGGGAATTTTGTTCTGGGAAGCTAAAAAGACCGGAACACCCATCACTGATATCTGAAGAAAATAAATGAACGTGAAGGATCACAAAGCATCTGTCACCAACCGCACAAAATGGGAGCGCTCCATTATCCAAGCAGCACTTACGGGTTTTTGGGGAGGTTTTTTGTGCTTCATCTCCGCATTGATCTTAGACAAAGACGACTCAAGGCTCACACTCCTTTCCACAAAGGAGAGTATGATGAGTGGGCACAGACCCTCTGTCTTTCCTCAGTCTGAGAGTTTATACTTCTTTTGGTCTGCTACCGCTTCTCCTCTGCTCTAAATTCTCTCAATCCTGCTCAACCCTCTTCTCCCCACCGACACCGCCAGCTGCACTCCCTGCTCCTTAGGCTCCTCGTCCTCCCCCCTCTTTGTTCAGAAGTTCCTGCTTGGGTCTCTGATGTTGGGGAAAGGCTGGGCACCTCCTGGGTCACCCCACTCACCTTGTTCAGCTTTCTGACCCTTCTGTCCCACCAGCTCTCCTTGGAGACCTCCTCGCCACCATCTCCACCCAGCTCCAGGCTCCCAGTGGCAGGCTGTGACCTCTCTCACTGGGTGGTCCCTCACTCCTTCTACATCCCAGCTGGGCAGCCCGCAGCCCCACTCCCACGTGTCCTGCAAGAACTCACCCTCAGCTTATAGGGGGTGGAGGAGACCACACCGCCTTAGACAGGGAGAAGAGGCCCAGCCTGGAGGAAAGCTGTGGCAATTCAGGTGCCAAGATACTGTTTAGATAGAAGATTTTTCTCTGGAGCAAATGATGGTTTTGGGGTTTTTTTGGTTTGTTTTTGTTTTGGAGAGTGTTATTGTTATAAGCTCTTAATTTTTCACAGATTTTCCTCAAAGGTAACAAAAGCCACATCCATCCTACAAAGGCAACATACTGGCAGATCCAAAGGTTTTGCTCCAAAACAGAGGCAGGGTGAGCAAGCATGAACATCACCTTATTTTTAGCATGTTCCCAAGCAGTACTTTTTCCCCTATTGTCATCTTCAGAAATAACACAACTGCTTCCCCGCCCCCCGCCAAATGTAATTCAGCTTGAATTAAATACCAAAATCAGGAAGATTTCAGCCTTATTAGAGCTTATTGAAAAAAGCAATAAGCAGCTAGAAATAAAATGTTATTTTCTGCGTTGATGCTAAGTTTTATCTGTGCGCCTCCTCCATACGTTATTTTTCAAACTTTCTCATTATATGCAGCGTATTATCTCTCATACATAAATCACATCTTCCTTCCTATGCGATTACTTCCTACGGTCCCCCTGACAATCTGTTCCATTAACTTATGCCACTGCTGCATAATGGCTAGGGTAAGTGCTCCGATCCACCCACACAATTCCTGTTTAAGTTATATTGACAGCAAGATAGATTCTGTTCTGGCCCTTCGATAGCACGAAGAATGCTATTCATATGTATTGCCAATTATTATTTCATCAGCTTAATGTTTAAACTTTCTTATTGAGTTTACAGGCTTGGCATTTAAAAAAAAACCTGAGGATTTCACAAGCACTAAAAGGATCTTAACCATAAATGCATGTGCTACCAAAACCATCTTTTTACAAGCAAAAATCACAGAGCAATACTATCATTAGAAGCCAATGGATTCTCAATTAAAGACAACCAAATATATTTCCTGTTTAAAAAACAAAACAAAACCAAAACCCCTCAACTCTTCTAAATTCCATATAGACAGGAAATGAGAAGTGCTCAGTGCTTAGAGCTGCATGCTAAGAATTAGGAGCCTTAATGCAATTTCATGATTAATTCCCTGTGATCTTCAGACAGACGTTCAGGGTCGACGCCACCAGTGCATCTGGAGATTATGATGCTAAGCAAGAAGACACCTGACTTCCAGGCATCTGAGCTCGGAGGCAGAATCCACAATCCACGGTCCATCCCCAAAGTGCCTTATAAAAACCACGGGCAAGGTGAGATGGCTTAGAAAGAATTTCCAACAGCCAGCACATAGCTCAGATATAATTGCTAAAGTAGAAAGGAAGAAGAGAGCATACAAAATGCTGGATTTCTTTGCTTTTTGGGGGCTGTAAGGAGACATCTGAGTCTGAGGAGGAATTATAGCCTGAAACCATCCCCTAGAATTAGAGGTACCATCCAGATTTCTCCCAGGACAGATGCAAGTTTGTTCTGCTTGAGCAGACAACAGCTGTGAGCAAGTTCTATGTGACTGGCAGTTGTGAACATGCCCAGCGCAGTTCTGACCCCAAACACACAAGCTCTGCTGATGGCGGAGGCGAAGCTCATTCATACTTGCCTGCAAAATACCATGCCAGTACAACCTCGAGGGGGACATTGTTTTGAACAAAATTCAAGAAGAGGTCACGCATCCATTTTTAAAAGACAGAAAAACATCCATCGGCCCATCCAAGGCTCATCCCCACACGTCCCAAGGCACGCAGAAGCACAGAGGCAGGCAGGGGACCCAAATGGCAGACTCCAGGAAGAGGCGCCCTGACAGGACTCCTGCCTAGGCTGTCCCTGGAGAGCATCTGCCCCATGGTCCAGGTGTGAAAGCCATCAAGACGGCCCTCAGGATCACCTTTCAGACTGCTTAGGGGTACAGCATATACAGTGGGATGCAGGGGAAGAACATTTCAGGATTGCAACAAGAGTTAGGGGGTGATTGGGGGAGGACAAAGGCAAGGAAAGGGAGGGATGCGGCTGATTTGGGGAGGAACAAACACGGGATGAAGGGGCAAAAGCAGCAGCCAGGTAAGCAGGTTGTTGGTCACTATGCTTGCCCGGCCGTGCCCCACACCCGATCAGCACAGACCCATCTTCTGACTAAATTTCTTTCTAACTCTCTTCCTGGAGGAGGGAGTTCATTCTATGTGCGTGCATGTGTACGGGGGTCTAAGCACCAGTGACTGAAGCGGGACCACAGGTCACAAGGTCCATGTGTCCATGCTGCCAGCTGCACCTCTGTGCAAGGAGGTCTGGAAAGGGGCTCAGCCTCACCTCTGCTAGGCTGCTGGATTCGGCTCTTCCTAACAGCCGATAGTTAGGGCACTCAGCTGAAACGGATAGATCAGGTACACGGGGTCCCTCTCATTCATCTTAGTCCTCTGTCCCCTCAGAAGGCAGGAATGTTCTTTTCTCCACAACCTGGTCAAACAAAGGCATCCCCTTTACCCCCGTAAAAGGGGTGCATCAGTCATGCAATCATCAGCTGATAGCTCGGGAAAACTTTTGGTCCCTGCAGAAACAAAACAACGCCAAATCACATGGCTCAGTTTATCGGATGAATCGTTTGGCAAACCGTGGCTCTGCTGAAACTCTGTCATTATTATTCTGGCTCTCTATTCAAATCAAAGAGTTTTACTGATGCAGTTGGAATGAATGATCTATGAGTGGGTTTAACGTACCGTACAAGATGCCACTGCCAGCACATACAACCGACGAGTACACAGGTAATAGAATCATGTGATGTGTAGGAGCTTAATTAATGGGAAATTATTTCCCAGCTAGTTTTCACCACCATAAGTGCTCTTGTAGGAGAGGTTTTATAAATAAAAGACATATAATTGCAGGCCTGGAAGACAGAATTTTTCAAAGAGCAGAAGGTAAATTATTACCAGTGGCAATTCAATTTTTCAGTCGAGGCACATCCCTCGCGCAGCACTGAGCTTCTCCCTTAGAAGGTGGCATAAAACATATTTCTTCCCTCTAGCCTGTAGGAGTAGGAATTAAATTCTTTACTCCCTTTGAAAATGTAGAGGCCACATTTACAGAACGCTGCATCAAACTTGCTCCGTTCACAAGTGGGATAAATAGCTGGCCCTGCAAATTGCCCCTGGAGTTAGATAGAACTTATTAGACAGAAGGACTTGTTTTCCCCACAAGTTATAGAGATTCTGCAACTACGAGGCTATTTCTATTTTGCTGATAAAGCACAAGAAATAAACAGGATCTGCCCCATTCTCCTGAAGCCATCTCTCTCTAGTGAGGATTGAAAATGTGAGGATTAAAGACAGAGGAAGAAAATAAATGCATGTTAGCAAAACAGTGACATTTAGTTATTATGTTTTCCCTTTATTCAGTCGTACTGACTAAGGAAATGCTACTGCCATCCTATCCATTTTCTGTGTTAGTTTGCCCTTTAAAAACGTTGGGGCAGTAGCAATTCACCCAGTGGATGAGAATTCAGAACACTTGGGATAAAAAAAATTAAGGAAATTTATTCAGAATGACCTGAATACACCACATAGACAAACCAAGTTCTCCAAAAGAAATTCTTACATCTTGGTAATACTCCTAAAACTCAGTTGGAAAATAAATTAAAACAAGCAGTCATGTACGAACAGGCACTGCAGAGCAATTTGAGTTGAACACAACATTACTTTTGCATAGCGGGCTTAATTATTGATCTACCTTATGAATATTTCTGTGGAGCTGACGGAATTTGGCTCACGGCCAGCGATCCACTTTTAGCTTTCACTCTCAGCAGAAAGAACCTTTAACTCCTTGCAACAAATCCTGTTTTCGGAAAGCATTATTTTATTTTGGTATAGATCTGCAATTTAGGAAACCCAGCCTTAGAAACTATTTTAAAGCTTTTCTTCTACCTAGATGCATGACCTGGAAAATATACTCTTTAAGAAACCTTGAATGAATTTTAAATATAAAGATCTCCCAATACAAAGCCAATTATTAAATAATACCCTTTAGCAACATTTTTTTATACTTCTGACACAGCAATGCATTATTATTCACTTGTATTGGTGCAAGCTAGTCACCACTGTCCAGAGGATGAGATGAACCCAGTGTATTCAGCCACCACGGACCCCGCCAAAGCTCTAACTGGGACTTCTCAGCCCATCCGATGGGATGTTACCAACATAACGCGAGTCACAAAAATAAAAAAAGCCATGCAAACTGCCTCCCAGTCCCAGCCCAGCCGTCAGATGACAAACTGCAGGCTGACAGACCCCTCACAGCCGGGAGGAAGGCCGGGGCGAGGGGCCGGAGAAGCAGCACCCCAGTGCACCCGAGGCCCAGGAGCTCTGTCACTGCTGGAGGCTGCGCCTGGCTGGGAACACCCACCAGCACCACGGAAAAGGGGACCTCTTCTTACTTGAGGGCAACCGACTCACTCCTCCTCCTCTTCTGGAACTCCCCAACACCGCGTGGCTCGGGAACGGAGGCGGAAAGGCCCCAGGACACAGCCTCCTCCAGCTTCTTGCCATCCTCATCACTTCGCAGGCAAACGGGTGCCGGCAGCCTCGGCGGGGGCACTGCCCGGTCGGCGACCGAACGCCCGGCAGCACCAAGCACCGCGTGTGGATGCTGCGTTACCAGCAGTGCTTAGTCCGCACATCCTTTGGTACTCCTTCCACGGTGCAGCCTAATGCCATCGGGATTAGCACCATCCTTCCAGCCCACCAGCGCCCTGCACGCCACGCGGCAGCTTGCAGATTTGGGCCTCGATTACTTAACTGCTTATGCAACAGCACAGAACCGGGTATTTGGAGAGCGGCGTTATCCTCCTGCAGTTAAATTTAATCTCTGAAAAGATGAAGCCATGTTAATGATCGTGGGAAAAAGGATTTCATTTGGTGCTCTGCACAGCACTAGCTTAAGATGTGCATCGTTCCCCCTTTCCTGGGTCTTTCACCCCACGTTAAGAAATTAAGATCACTTTTTCACATTTGTGTTTCTTTTACAAAACTGTTACTTCCATCTTTTCTCACAAAACTAAGTTTTAAGTAGATATATGATTGTAAGCTCAGCAGATCTCTCTGCTTTATCATAGGTATAAAACCATCAGAGCGAGGAATTAGACACAGGCTGCTCTAACAGTCCTGGGGGAAACATCGTCCCCAGCACCACCCCTCTGGCTTTCAGGTAGCTTGCACCACTGTATTATGTGTAACAGATAACTATTAGTTTAATTTAATGCGCTCTAACTAATTTAATAGACCTTTTCAGGCCTATTTGAAGCTACCTTCATAACCTACACATTTTACTTCAGCAAAGCACAGACAAGCTTAATTAAATTAACTTTAAAATGCTGTTGCTTGCATTTCAGATAAAGATCCTCCGGACATCAGAGGTTCTTAAGTAAACAGACATCTTGCAAGGATATTTACTACATAATATTCCAAGCCACAATCAGCACACAGGGTCCTCGTTTAACCTGCTTTTGATAGCGTCCACCTTCAACAGACTCCTTCCAACCCCTTCTAGAAAAAAAAAGCACTCAATGAGCTCTGAAGGCAAGCCAGACTCAAAATTATCCAAAATTTCTCTGGTTTTACCAGGCTCCAGCATTTCAGCTAACCTACCCTACTCCCTTACATCAATAGGATAATTGATAATTTCTTTTGTATATAAAACCATGCAAACTAACAGTTTAGAAAGAAAAGACAGAAAACTATTCTTTGTAGAAGGAAAAGAGAAAGAAAGGTACCATAATTATAGAAGCCTGAGACTCCTCTCACTAAAGGTCTTGTGATTTTAGTAGCAGTTGGGAATGAAAAGAGAACAATGTATTAATTGTCTATTTTCTAAAAATGCAATACTTCAAAACTGGTTTTAAACTACTGGGTTTTTGTTATTTAAAGAACACTATGATTTTCTTTTAACAAAAATTAAAATTTCATAGCCAGAAAATAATGTAGTAAAACCTAGCCTCAGGCACCTCCCTGCAGCAGCAATGGAAGAGGAGTCAGACAAGGCCACCTCATGGGTGCGGGGCCGTGGGAATAAGTTATGCGTGGAGCAGCATCTCTGCTTATCGTCAGTGTTTATAATATTCCAACAAAAAGCAAAAAAGCTAGGTGGATATTTCAAAACATGAAACGAAGCGGTTTTGGTGAAGTAAAAGTCCCAAGCAAGATGCTGACCTTCAGCTCCACCTACAGAAGAGAAGCGCAACATAAACCAGCCCCGGTTCGAGACATAACTACATCTTAATTCTGCCGTGGCAGTGTTGTGTTAATCTCCACTTTGTTAAACATATCACTTACAGATTTATGGGGCAACTGGGTGGCTCAGAAGATTAGTAATGGGATACTGAGCGCTGTCAGTTGTAGATTCAAATCCACCTCAGGTCAGGAGAGGTCAAAATGAAATGAGAGGGCATCACTGGTCCGTAGAGCAGCTTTCTTTTCAGCATGCTCCGCAAAACCAAGGATTGAAGGGGATCAGAGAACAAACTACACCATCGGTCATGAAGCGTCCCGTCAGGCTGGATATATATTGGCAAAAAGAAACAAGCGAGATGCTTGCACCCCACTGCCTGCATTGTACGGTATTTGTTCTGCAGAGAAAGCATTTCACAGGCATAAACTGTCGCATCTGCAGCTGGGCTATATACTCGTTCAGCCTCCCGGGGATTAATCCAGAGCCACTGATTTATTGTGCGACTGAATCCTGGGGGAGGAGCTCCTGGAGGGTCTCAAAACCGTCACAGCAATCACAACAGCAGCGAGCCCAGATCCCAACAGGCAGCGTAGGCAGCGAGTCCAGGCACATCTCTGCTCCCCAAACTGACTCCCTTCACGCTGACCTGTGCGGAGCCAAAACGTCGTCTGCATGGGGGCACACCACGGTGAGAACATGGTTCTCCACTGGGGATGTGCTCCACCAAACAGGGTTGAATTATCCTCATCCCATTATCACCGATAGCAAACTGTAGGACCAACAGCAACACCGGTACACGTAGATTATTCTCCTCCACCCTCAAGAACTGAACGATCTCAAGTGTTCAAAAGCCCAGGCTAGTAGCGTCCAAGAGAGGTGAGAGAGGAAGATACCAGCATCCATAATCTAATGGAGTAACTGTACTCCCAGAGATCAGGAAATAACCCTCACCCTCGATACCTTGGTTGAGTATGCTCCTGATTCACTGGGAGACCAGTAACACCAATTTAGACTTGCTTCCTCCTTTACAAACGGAGATACTAAATGCCAGTAGTGCTGGAAGCTTGGATGTTTACTGACCTGATGTTGCAGCAGGAATTTAAAAGCGTACAGTATAACAGAAACACTACCACTAGTCTGCCCCAGCCTCCTCATGCAATGTAATTAAAAACACATGCACTGAAAACACCTCAGAGAATTAAGGAAGGAGAATGACAGCACGGCTACTTCTGTACTTCCCTCTACCTTTTCCATTGAGAAGCGATACTCAAAAGAAGAACTGAAAGGGCAGCACACAGGGCAGTGCTGCACCTAGTTTTATCTATAGAGGTATTTGATGCACAGCTGCCCTAGCATTACCTTCTATTTTGTAGCTTGACTGCTTGTAGCCTAGACTCGTCTTGTGTACTGGAAATATTCAGCTCTGCATCTCAGCGACTATAGTAACAGCTACAATTTGAGCATGGAAGAGCCTTCACAGAAGCTCAGATGTCGAGGCAGGCAGAGCAATTACCCTGTCACCGAGTAATGCAGACAAGTTGCTCCTGGCAACAAACCTCTTCAAACATGGATGGAGAACAGCGTTCACAGAACAGAGACCCCATGCACGAGTGTGGCCATTTTGAAGAGCTTCTGTGCATCCGCCGTTTCTCTCCGTTCTGGTACTGTGGACTCTCCAGCACCTGGGACAGACCACGGCTGCCCGCCGTGACACCCCGTTACTGTGAGGTCCGTGCTTCACATGGGAAACGCCCATCTAAAAGCTTATTTAGTTAAGACCACACAGCGAGATTAGATCTTCCAGGAAGGAACATGCAGGAACTGCAGCGTTTCATATGGACATTGATTCCCATTGCAAAATCGCTGACCTCCTTTCACTCTGGTAACACGTCTATTGATTCCTTTTACCTTTTCTTCTGATTCTTATCTCAATTTGCCCAGTTTCCTCTCCCCCTGCCATTTCACCCAATTTAAGACAGGCAGGGGTGGAGGAGAGAGGAGGCAGCTCCCCTTTGGGAGGAACAAAGCCACCCAGCACTGGCCAAGCACAAGCCTGGTCACTTGGAGCTTCAGCTCCAGCCTGCAAGAGCACTGGTTCCTGCCATCCGTACCCTCTGTATAAAGAGGAACCTGCTCACTCCCATCCATAACCTTATAACCAACAAGCTTCCGCTTCTTGGCTTGTTGCACTGATGGAGAAGAGAAGGCTGCGGGAAGACCTTATTGCGGCCTTTCAGTGCTTAAAGGGGGCCTATAGGAAAGATGGGGACAGGCTTTTTAGCAAGGCCTGTGGTGACAGGACAAGGGGTGATGGTTTTAAACTAAAGGAGGGGAGATTTAGGCTGGATAGAAGGAAGAAATTTTTTACAGTGAGGGTGGTGAAGCACTGGCACAGGTTGCCCAGAGAGGTGGTGGAGGCCCCATCCCTGGAAACATTGCAGGTCAGGTTGGAGGGGGCTCTGAGCAACCTGATCTGGTTCAAGATGTCCCTGCTCACTGCAGGGGGTTGGACTGGATGGCCTCTACAGGTCCCTTCCAACCCAAACCCTTCTATGATTCTATGATTCTATGATTTCCTGATGTATCTCATCTCATCATCTGGAGGGGGCGTGGGGAAAGCAGAAATCTCAGTTTTACTTGGTATGTCCAAATCACACAATTTTAGCACCAATCACCCATTCTTCCTCAAGCTAAAGGATTTGGGGCCAGGTAATTATACAAAATTCATAGTTTTTAATGATATTTAAAAAATAAGGATTCTGTCTCTGATGTAGTGGGGGCTAGGAAAGCTTAAATACAAAACTGTTAAACAAAGACCCCGATGCTATTTGTAAAACCCGTACATTTGTGGAAGCGGGGTCATGACACTGCAGTGCTTGCTTTGGTAATACTCAGCAATCCTGTTCCAGTACAGGCATTCTTATTTGTACTTCTAGCTCATAAAAGTCACATTAGGTAATTAGACAAGTAGAGACAAAAAAAATCCTTACAAAATCATTGCAACCCCTTACAAACTAGAATTACTGCCTCCTCCATTTTTGCGCCAGTTGTCAGGAGGAAAACAGAGTATTTAAGAATCTGGTTTTTGCATTTCTGATAAGCTAATCCACCACTGATAAATTAAGTCAATCATCAAGAAATTTAGACTTGTTTACATCTCATTCAAAATTCAAGTGGAACTGGTTCCAAATGGCTTTGCATTTGGTAGTGAGAACATCTATGCCAACTTGTCTCATACTGAGAAATTTGTGGTGACAAGTTGTGCTTTCCTGGACAGCTGGCAAAGGGGTTCTGATTGTGTTACTACACAGAACACAGCTCAAACAGTTACACAAATAATATGAATACAAGTGGTATTATTGAGCCGGTTAAAACACGCACACCCAGGCACACACAACGAAATATCCTCCTGTGCACTTCGTAAGAACGAAGAGCTGCAGAATTTCTTTTTGAAATGCACTGCTTAGACCTTCTTTGGTAATTTTTGGTTTGTTGAGTGCAAAAATAGATTTTCTGGCTTATAACCCCTTCCTGTGCCCTCCCTGCAGCTAGAAATGCATTACAGTTTACATACACAACACATCTCTTCTTACAGCACAGCAATGAGATCAGCAGACCAGCCCCACTTTCTGCTAAATTATCCAGAAACAGGCAATGCTGGCTGGACTTATCTGACAGTAATTCTATTATCAGATTTAGTAATGCTGATATATTCCTTCCACATTTCCCAAATCTTCAAAGCAGGGTACGATCTGGCCTGCCACTCTCCATTCCTTCATAGTGTTCAGGAGGCACAAAAATTGATCATGTTAAATGCTTACACACGTGAGTGAAAGCTCTTGTGCTGTTTCTTGACCCACTGTGGCAAGGAAGATGAAGAAAGGACAGCGACGTATAAAATGACAGTCATATAAACACAGTACCTGTCTCCTATGTAAATCATGATTCATATTCCTATTTCTGTCTAGCAGAAACAAACAAAACCTGCAAGACACAGGACTGTCAACTGGCAGAAGATAAGGAGGGTGCAAACAATCATTAAGACCTTTTCTTTACATCAGCATAAGCAGTTGCTCTTCCTTAAGTCACAAGCCATTCTGCTGACAGACTTCAACCTCCAGCCACCCTCATCATTTGACACTATTTCAAATAAAAAAAAAAAGCAGACCCCTTAGTCCTGAAGCCACAGAGGTCTCTCGTCTTCCCCATCCTTGACGTTTATCCAATTTACAGTTCCTATATCCCAAAGCCTCTGAAACCCATGCCACTCCAAATGGCAGTTTTCAATTATAATAAAAAGCAAAAATTAAAAGCAAGCAGTTCTTGTTACACAAACCAGCTCAGCTTTGGAGATAACTGTAAATGAACAGAGTCTCCTCTCCTCCCGGCCCTTCTCCCCCGTACCCCCTCAAGACACACCAAGTGTGCAGTGGCAGCAAAAAGGAGCTGCCCGCTTTCCCTCCGCAGCAGCTTACCTAGAGAGGCCGAGCACTGCCTACTGCATGCATCAGAGCAGCAAAGCATCTTTATTAGCAATGCTCCACTTACACGATCGTGGGGGGAAAAAAAAAAAAACAGTGCAGGATCAGAGCTGTACCAGCAGGACAGTGCTGCTGTCGTTGCCCCTACACGGCTCTCAGCCGGAGCTCCTGCTGCTGCTCATGAGCCGGAGGAGCAGTGGGGCTCCAGCGTTTGCCCCTGCACACCTACGACTGCGTTCCCACCGTTCAGCCATTGCATGTGGTAGAAATACATTTATACAGTTACCAATGGCTCTTTAGAAAAGAAGGACAGATACACAGCAAGGGACTCCAAACCCTAAAGACAAGGTACCTCTCTCCAGGGCAGGATAATTGCTCTGAATTCCCACATTCACCAGCAAGACTAGAGAGACACACAGCTGCTCCAGCTTTCAGGCTTCTTGCTTTTTAAAGAGCAGGTCCCAAATTACTTTCTCAAAATGAAACTTAAAAGTGCATACCAACAGCTACCATAGTACCAAAACTCAGAAAACCCTGAAATTTAAACCACCAAACCCAGTGACAGATAAGAGAAAAGGAAGGAGTATTTCCATTGTATAAACAGGGGCCGAAGAGCTGCTGAGCCTAAGATCACTTGCAAGTCAAACCCAGGTTTGTTCAGTTGCAGTACAAAGTCTGAATGCAAAACGGGCCAAGTGCAAGCTCTACTAAGGTGAACAGAAAAAGAGCTGCGTGAAGCCAGAAGAGCAATGTACTCAGCTCAGTTAAAAATATACATTCATATAGTACTGCCATTGCTGAAATAGCACATGTACGTATCATAAAACTTAAGAATGACAGAGTTCACTTAATTTTAAGAAAAACATAAGTCCCATATTATGTCATATACTATTGACCAATTCTGACAAAAGTGAATTTAAAAAAAATTTAAATAGTTCAGTCTGCTTTGAGAAAACCACCACCTCAATAAGCTTCTGCACTAGCTCTGCACACAGCCAGCCTTCCAAAAGCACTGCAGGCAGCACCAGGAGCTGGTTCCCCCCGCAGTGGCTCCCGTCCTTCTGCCACGAGGATGAACAGCCCAAAGGGCTGCTGGAGGCAGCGCTTCTTGCCACTCCAGGGGAAGCAGCCAGCTCTGCACTTGCTGCACTCGCAGATATTCGTAGCCAGCTCAAAGAAGCAGCCCTTCAAACATCTTGATTAGAGGATGGAGATAGCAGTGACTCATCTCAGCACTTTTTTCCCCAAAGCGGAGCAGTTCTGCAGGCGAGTCGGTCATTTCCCGAGCCGGGTACTGACAATCAGGGTTTTCCACTTCTCATTCTTTTTCCCAGCTCTGGCACTGGCTCACACAACACGCCCGGTATGAAACCACCTTAGGTGCTTCCATCTTCCTTCAGCTCTTAGCAACAGAGTCCTACCTTCCACCCGCACAGAAAGAGGGAAGGCAACTCTTACGCAGTGCTTCGCAGCTCAATGACCACATATGGTACGATTAAAATAAATTGTTTATGCTGGCAACAGTTTTGTTTGCAGTTTATGGCTAAGGTTATTCTATAATACTCACAAAATCTGGGCTGCACATAAAGCGAGCAATGGACAGAATAAATCCTGTATTACCAATATAAGCAAACATTTTCCTCAAGTACAAAGAAACATGTGCTTCTATATAGCAAGATTAACTTTGCTTTAAGATTTGTTTGCATCATTGAACTACTTCGCTTTGAAGTTAAACTGTAAAAGATACCATAAAGTGAAAAATAACCAAGCCAATGTGTTTATCAAATGACAGCAGAGTTTTGCCCTGGATATTATGGTTGACCCAGAAAGTGGTAAGAAAATAAAAAAGCATAGAGATAGGTTCTAAGAGGAGAAAACCAAACAAAATGCAATATAAAAAGGGAGAGGGGGGAAAAAAAAAAAACCAGGTAATAGAAAAGGGGAGAGGAAAAAAATAAAAGGTAATAGAAAAGGGGAGAGGAAAAAAATAAAAGGCAATATAAAAGGGGAGAGAAGTAGAGGATGGATATGACAGCAGTTTGAGACTGGTCAATCTTCAGTAGTGGCATTTTGTATGATTTATATGGTGACAAAAATCAGTGTTGGGCTTTTAAAGAGGAATTGACTGCTGCAGCTGGAGAAGACTGAGCTGTATGAGTGCAGACAACCGTGTTTGCAGTGTAACTGAAACAGCTACTAAGAGCATCAGCAGTAAAACCTGGGAGTAGCGTGGCTTCCCAGGGTCAACGAAGTCATTGTGTTTTAAAAGGGCACGCGGCACTGATCGAGCCATCAGCAAATCCTGCCAGGTACCCAGCGAACAAGGCAAGGCGCATCCATTTGCTGTGCCTGCTCCAGCTGAATTAGCCACAAGCACCTCTTGATGGAACATAGCTGCCTGCGATGAGCTAGTCCAATATACAGACAGATACATACATAGATATATACATCCTCCAACTGCACGCTGTGCTTCCCTCACCAGGCTTTAGTGCCTGGTGCTCAGCTATTTGTACTACAGAGCAATGTATTAAACAAAAGCCAGGTGACTTTCCTTAGTGGATTTTTGGAACAGATTACTACTAAGTGGACAATATAAAATGTTAAAGCTCTGTGAGAAGTTGCAGCATTATCCACATCTCACTGTTGGCCTGAATACAGAGATTGAAGCAATTCAGGAGAACTGTACAGTCAAGAAAAGAGATTACAACTGCAGAAAAATCCAACTTCTGTTAACAGCTTTGCTAAAAATATTCACTAACCCAGTTACCCCAATTCAGATAACGGTCTCCTGCACAGCCTTTGCTAAGTGAGAGAATAATTTAGCAGTCAGAATGATACTTGTGTATCAGAGACTCAACTTTCCTGTAGATTCCCGATGTGACTTTAAAAGTCAACTTTCACCCCCCAAAATAAGAGGTCTTCTTTACCTCACAGGCTGCCACAAGGACAATTAAATAGAAAAGACTCTGTCATCGCAACAATATCTAAGTAAATTCACCAATACTTTGTTCAGGAGTACAGCAAAAGTTATTGCAAGCCTTTGGGCCATTTGAGATAGAAGAAAATGTGTTTTTCAGTATCACATCCTCCTCACACAACAGAAATGTTTAGCAACGGCTTCAAAACAACCAGTTTTTCAAGAATCCTACTGCTCCCTGACCCAGAAGAGAGTCTCTTACAACAACCAAGAGCATCTCCTATCCATCACTGTAACTAGGCAGCGGAGTAAGATTTCTTTCAGCAGAGAGTGAAGCACTGAAAAAGTTAATAACTTTTAGCAGAGACATCTAAGAGGACCACTATTAAATATTGAAGTTCTTATCTCTGAATACTCATTTCTCATGAGGAAAAAAGCCAACATTCTTGGTTTCAATTAGACTCTATCTCATAATTTGAAAATACACATTTTCTGAAGCTGTCATGGAACCAATTATTGATATTATAATGGGAATCTGGTAACAACCACATGCATTTCCAGGACATTCCACAAAAAGTCAAGAACCAAAGAGGCCATAAATGCATAGAAACGGTTTGGCTCTTTCCAGCAGATGAACAAAACCAGGAATCCATCAGAAATACCATGCCTGTGACTCCTTTAAGATTCTGAAGGATCCCATTTGGGATATTTTGAAGTAAAGGTTTTTTTGCTGTTCTGTTGGGTTTGTTTTGGTTTTCTTTTTTAAGTATGCAATATTTTCACACTCCAATATCCAATAAAATTAAATAAAGGTTATTTTCCCAGTTCACAAAGCCATCACACAGACAAGCACCATTAACCAATGTGTACCTTCCAGTGGAGCTGGAAAAACAAACATTGGCAACACCGCAGTCAAGTCCAAAGTGTCAAGCAACTACTGAGCAACTCTAAATCACTTTTCTGCTTCTACACCCGCAGCGTCAGCCGGAGCCCAGATCACCCCACATTGCACACCCAGGCTGTTGTCCCAAATGACGTGGATCCAGTGTCCCTTCATTTTTCTGCCTACTGCCAAAGCAGAGCTCTGCTGCCTCACCCTGCAGCATCCTGGTTCTCAACAATACAGAGAATTGAGAGCAGACCATGAACCAAGACTCATTCCCACACAGATACGGGGTTTTTTAAGTCATCTGAGTACCTTGGTAAAGAACTTTTCAGAATGAGTCTTACCTTGGCATGACCTCTGAGTTTTAAAAGGCTGCAGCAACACAAAAGCAAACAAAAGAGGGAAAGTAAAGGGTCTGAAAGTAGTTGGTAGGTAATTGCGTTTGGTCTTGTTGGGCTACATTAAGACCAAACATGTCAAGCTCAAACGGACCCAACAAAAACAGACACAAAACATCCTGTGCACAGGACTGCTGTCTATGTTAAGAAAAAAAGAAAAAAAAAAAAACACCAAACCACAAATAAATCCCCTTGTGTAGAAGAGATCTTTTGATACATTCATGCCAAATTCCAAATGCACTTTTGCATTCAACTAAACCAGCCAGAATTTAACAAGAAATGCATCAGCAACCAGACCATCCCAAGCCATGGAAGCTAACAGGTGGAAACTGGATTATGTGTGGGTTTTTTCCAAGCAGAGAACAGATCACCCCATTCATCCATTGTTCTATGCCACTGCCCCCTTCCCAACACGTGTTCACAACTCCCCTTTTCCTTACACGCACCGTATTACCGATGAACAACACCGCTCAATTTATGCACACTGAAGTCTTCAAACAAAAGAACAGACAAATACTGATGACACAAGATATTTAACTTTCATTTAACATTGTCCTCAGCAGAAGGAAAAGCCCACCCTCAAGAAAACACAGTTGCAAGATCTGCAGGTGTTGCAGCTCTGCAGCTCGCTCCAATACGCTGGTTACAGAGTTAGAAATATATGTTAGTGCCTGGAGACACATTAGGCATTTCAGAACCAGTAAATCTGGAAGAAAACAAATCCTAAGGTGAGTCATTTTAATGATAACAGGAAGGACACAAAGGTAATACCAAGGGTGTTGGCAGTCTAGTTAAAAACTGTCAAGAAAAACTAAATTAAATAATCTCTCCTCCTAAGTATCTGTTTTTATGGAAGCACCCCCCTGCCCCCCAATCCTCAAAAAACTACTACAGAGAAATGCATATTAATATTAAAGACTTGTAAGTGGCATCTCATCCTTCATTTTATCTTTTGTAACAGCTTTTACTCTTCTGGCACAGTTTGAAACACTGAAACAATATGTGGAGATGTAAGTACACATCACTCCCTAACAGCTTCCTCACTGCATGTTAAGCCTTCGTTTAGGGCAGGAAGCTTCAGGAGAAATCATCTCCAATGATGCAGGGAAAAAAAGTACTCCCAGACTTCCCCAAATACCAATAAATCTGACTGTACCAGACTGAACAGCCATTTGCAAAAATGAATCCAAACACCAGTGACTAACTACCGCATCTCAGGGGAAGGAAACAAAGACTGCAACAAGCTGGAACGAGGTACGCCAGTACAGATGCTGAATGGTCTAAACCTTCTGGTCCAAACCAAAGGCATCCTGCAGGAGCTACCAGAAGGAAAAAAGACAACATTGAGCGTGGCACGAGACTACAGTTTCCAGTTGTTTGACAATCTATCTCGTTGAAACATATCATCTATATTTTAAGTTTCAAAGCTTTGAGTAGGAATCCATGTTTTTGACAGGATAGGTACGCAGGATGAAGATATTTTTAGAGAAAGATATCCAAATGGGATTAGAAAAAAGATTTAAAAAGCTTTCAATGCCCCGAGGAAACACAAAAGAGAAATTGCTCTGGTGAAAAAAATAATAAGCTTTGTATTTTGAGTAAATCATCTTTCTAGCACCACCAACAATAAATAGAAGCTACTTTCACACCTTATTTCTCACTACATTTTTAGAAAACAGAAAAGCACACACAAGTACAACCTCATCCAAGAAGCACCCATTGATCCGTGTTGAATGATTTTCCCCCAGTTCAGCACTCACAGACAAGCCTGAAAGAATTCCCCTTCCAGGAGAGAAACAGCAGAGGATTCAGAAAAGAAACAAACAGGAACCTCCAAACCGCACTGTCCCCGCAGAACTGACTGTCTATGTTCAAATCTAGCAAGAATGTGCCAAGCAGTGTTTAAGAAGCCAAGGATTTTGCTTCGAACCTTAACTGGGAGGAAAGTACCTCTGTCTCAGGAACATCTTGGAAAACTGGTTTGGTGCCAGCAGAGTCCCAGGAGCCGAATCAGCTGCTGCTCATCCTGACACCTGCGGTGCAGCCCAGAGGAACCCCACAGAGCATCGCTACCCACGGGGCTCGGGCAGACACGAGGGTGTTGCTCATACAGCCACTCACTACCCTCTAAACAACAGCACGCTTTGCCCCTGTGCAATGTTTCAAAGCTCTACATGTGCCAAATCACCGTGCAAACCCACGGCGTTTCCTTAGGAAAGCTGTCTCCCCATCCCGTACGACCCGGCCCAGGTTATGGGACTGGACAGATGCAAAGGCTGGTGGTGGAGAAGGAGAATGTCTGTGGTTTGGAGAAGCTCGGAGAGTTTTTTGCAAGCCCTTATCAAGACAGACTTTTTCCACTGACTTACGTTACAGGGAAGTAATACTGTACATTACATTTGCTTCGGTGCTTTATCGAAGTATCGCTGTGTCAAGAAATAAATGTATTGTATTTCTCGATAATTAGATCCAGAACAGTTTCATTCTTTAGCTAACACACTGTAAAAACAGAACTAAAAAACTACTCTGCTGGTCATCTCATCTGTCCCATGATTTTAACCTTCTACACAAGCTTCTGAAAATAAGTGTGAAGCACAGCACTATGCCTTAGGAAAACAACTACTCTCTTTACAAATCAAGCACACAGCTCCCTGAATGGCTACCACAGCAGTTCTTCAGTAAATTAAATAATTTCTTCTACAAGGCACAGAAAAGCCATCTGGACCCAGTGGAATCCTCTTCTATTTGTTCTTTCCCAAACGACCAGCAACGTGCTATGATCTACAGGCTTCTACTTCTTCCCGAGATACCTACTGGCTTAAGCTACTGAGAGAAATCAGCCAAAAAAAGCAAGTGCCAGATCTGTCAGTCTTGTGCTGCTGCTGCTCTGGAAATAGTCTGACCTGAAAGCAACATAGCCCAAAGCCACAGGGGAACGAGCACAGCACATCGTGGTTCATCTCATCCATAAAACAGGAAAATGCAGCAGGTTAGAGACGTTCGCAGCTTATGCCAGGGTACAGGAAAATCTTAGGGTGTAGGAGGATTAACAACACTTTTGAAAGAAACAGCTCCCACAAAGGTATTTGTCAGCTCTTGGTGTCTTCAGATACCATCGGTTCCACATAAATGTCATGCTTAGCTATGCCAGCTACGTGTATCTCACAACAGTACTTCACAAAAGCTTTCATACAAAACTTGCTCCGTCTTCACTAGAAAACACACCAAAGGCGCTGGGAGACAAAGCAAGCATTAGGTTCCCAGATTAAGCCTTCTGCCAGGAAAATGACATGCTGTGTGTCCACTGACATATTTTACACCAAGACAGAAGTCCCATCTTACTTCACATCCTACGTCAAACCAGCACGAGCTTTTTACAAAAGGTATTTACAGATACGTTATGAACAAACCCTCCGTAAGCAGAACTGCTGTGCATTTGGAGGTAGAGAGGGATGCTTGGCTTTTGCTAGAAGCACAATGTACCACATCCCATGAAAAAAACCATGCAGCACAGGGTGGAGTTTTAATTTTTTTTTAACTAGTCATTTATCTACTATCCCAGGGGTTTTTTGCTGGTCCATCTTAACCAGCAAGTGACAACTGCATAACAGCCCACAGAGATCTCTGTACAGGAGGGACTTAAGAACATGACTTTTCATTAGTACAAACTCTACTGACTTTACTGGCATACATGAAATAAAAGGTAAAACATATCCGAACATTCTGGGGATGGAAATAAGTGAGACTCTCTCTACAAGGCAACATTCCAACCAGTACTTATAGCAGAAAGTATTGAAAGAGAAACCCACAAGCCTGCTCAGATTCCACCCCACCCACTGCAAAGGAATCAGCCATCAATTTTTGTTTTCTTTTACTTCATGGAATATGACACTGCAAAAGAGCAATGACCGCTGCACAGCAGCGGAGTATCAGGTGATGATATTTTTGCTCGTTTTTAGGCACAATAGTTAATTATGTGGAATGTTTCGCAAATGAAATAGCAGAATTTTCCCCCATGTCAGCGAAGAGCGATCCTGCAGGGACCCTCCCGTTTACCCTGTAGCTCTCCGGTTCTCCCCCAGGCGGTTTGCTGCTGGAGCTGGCAGGGTTCGGCTGAAGCCCCCCAGCGCAGGCAGCGAGGGGCTGAGGAAGGCTCTGCGCTGCCCGCCTGACACCGAGCGCGCAGCAGAGAACTGCAGTGCTCAGCAGCTCCTGCTAAGCTGGGCTTTACACATGCCCTCACGCCGCAGCTCCAAAAGCAGCTGACAACCAGAATGAAGAGTCTTTTATCCTCTTTCTGGTAATATTAACATGAGGTTTCCAAGCTGGCTAGAAAGATTTGTTTTAGATGTTTTCCTTTCTAAACAGGAGATATTTGCCTGAAAAATCAGTTTCAGATCAGCCTTGCACTAAAAGGGAAGTGGTCACTCGAGTCCTAACAGAGAAAGGAGGTGAAAATACTCCTTCACAACTAAACTCCTCTACTGCTTACAACAGGGGAGGGGGAAAAGGGCTGGAAGCACTCTCCCCCATAAACCTAAACTAGAAAAGCATCCTCAGGGAGAGCATTCCACCAGGTGCTGAGCCCCTCTGCATCCCTCCTTTGCAGATGCTCAGGAATAAAAGCACTCAGAGGAACGGGGAAGCATGAAGAAACCACACGCCAGAAGACTGCCTCAGTTGCTTACTACAGCAAACAGCTCCACGCTCTCCGACAAGACCATAAGAAGCAAGCCAGCTAGAAAAATGCATTTTTAGGTATGTCAGCCAACACAATCAATCAGAGAGTCACCTTGAGGTTGCAGAGGAGCAGAAACGTAAAATGAAACTGCAGTCTGTTGAGACTGTTGGGTAGCTAACCGCAAAAGAAAGCCATGGATTTACCGCTGTTGCCTTTTCCTGTCATGGTTAAAGATGAGATACATCTAAAAGGCTTTTACATTTCAAACTTTAAAGTAGAATCAAAATACAGTGGGTTTTCTCTGGTTTAACCAAAGGGAAATTTAAGGTAAGACATCTTAATCTTCCATATTTCGCTGCGTTGCACGTGCAAAGTGCATGAAGATGGATGGACGAGGCCAGAATGTAAGACACTGGGTCAAGTCCCAACTCTGAGGGGTTTAACTGGTTTGAACAGAGTTAGGACATTGCCTTAGGACTTCCCTGACAAAGAGCTCTGAACCACACGACCACAAGCGTTGCAGAGATACAGCTTTACTCATGGCGTGAAAGATATCCTGGGCAAACTCAAGCCTAAGTTGTTAAACTTCCTTTGTTGCTGTTTGTTTTCAAGAAATCTCATCGAGTTGTGATCTTTCATTTTTGTTGGAAAATCTGCTCAAGGCGCTAGAGAAGTATAATGGGAGGCGATGCTGGGAGGTTCAGAAAGAAAGCATTTTCCCCGCAATTGTTTGTTGGGAAGAAGAAGTAAATTTATTCAGACTTACTAGTCAGAAAAAAATAGACATTTCCTTTAAATCATTCCTATTTTAATTTTTCTTACGTGACAACAGAACCCCTCTGGGAGGTTTTTGGTGGTTTGGTTTGTTTTTTTAAATTTTAACAGAACCCCTTTCTTTCCAATATTTTATGGAACAAAAATAAAAGCTGCATTGCAGTGTTTTTCAAATGCTGTAGTAAAACACCAAAAAAAAAGTGCTTGGTTCTGGTTTATTTTTCCTTTATGTAATGTTTCTAAGAGCTTCTGGAGATTAAGATCCTGCTTTTCTAGAACGAAGTCTACTCTGATAGTGCCTTCCACCAGAATTAGGGTTCCTTCGCCCTGTCAGGCATTATTTGTTGGAGCTAAGCAGTCACCCTAAACCAGTAAATAACAGCAAATGGTATTGCTTTCTACTAACGTACTGCAGTGGCATCCACTGTAGTCAAGTTACACCAAAGCTCAACGAGCTCAGTACTGCCCATAAAGAAGACAAAGAATATGGAAAGATTTTCATGCTCATTTACACTTACAAAACTGCAATTATCCCCATGGAACCCCAGCCAGATGGTTTGGGTTCTCTTTGGAAAAAAAAAAAAAAAGAAGCTGTATTTGAGGACGTATCACACTAGTTCAGATGACTAAAATGTGCACCTAAAAAAGACCTGTATTTTGCCCTGCGAAGGGAAAGGCAAGGCATACTCTAAGCTTCTGACTAGATTTTTCAAGATGGCAAATAACCCCCAAAAATGATCCTGCCAAATTGAATATACATATAAAAATACATATTTATATGTGTTTATACAAATAAATACATGCACTTTTCTTCTTTCTATTTTTTTGAACTTCCATGGTAGGAAATGGACAGTTGCTGTTTGTTTTCCTTTTCACCTTTACTAAAGGAATTACCTCCTGTCTGCAAGACAGAAATACCTTTTTCAAAGCATCATAGTAACCATTTTCCCAGACAACAGATACTTTATAGACAAAGATGTTAAACATATACTTGCACATTCACTTAGGTGGGGAAAAGAAGATTCTAAATTCTACTTCTCTTAAAAAGATAGCCATGTTAAGGGATTTACAATAGATGTATTTTAATCTACTTTTAATATATCTGAGGGTTTATTTATTTGGGGGTGAGGGGGAATTTGCTGACATTTGTTTCTTAAACATCCAAACGACTGTGCTACAGTCACGCTTTCGTTCCAAATATTTGTTCACCAAAGACAGCCCTCCGCTGCTGACTGAGATTGATAACCAATTTGATTATTCTACTGTTAACAGACTGTCGTGGGTGTTACGACTTTAACCTTCAAATAAAGGATATTAATTTGGCTACACAGAAAACATTTAATAAAAACAAATTAAGAAACAGCAAGTTAGCCATTTATGACCAGAACTGACTGATTTTTTTCCTCGCTTTAACTGTTTTGCAACTTTCATGAAAAAAGTTTCTAAAAAACTCGAGGTTTTAGCAAGAATCTTAACAAATCATACAAGTAATTGCTCGTTCTTTGTATTAACAATTAGTTTTAAGATCTCTTTATCATAGTGCTGTATGGATCACGTTATCGGTTTAACCACAGTAGCCCAATATATAAAACAAAGCACCAAAGACATGGGCCGGTTACACGGTAAACCACAAATATAACTCAAGTTAAAGCGCCTGGTACTGCCAACGTACAGCCACCAAAACCAGCACCAGCAGACTCCTGAACACAACCCCAACCGAGACAGCCGCTTTGGAAAGCTCCAGCTCCCAGAACGAAAAGCAAAGGCACTTTCCCATGCAAGGCCGAGGGACGCGCTGCGCCATGTTAAACACTGAGGGAAGGAGCCGCATCCCGAACCACGGAGGGCCCAGATACACGCACGCTTTGTTCATTTTAAAGCTTTTGCTATTGTGAACAGCCCACCCCTTACAAAGCATGGGGAAAACGCAGAGTTTGGACACGTTGCTGCCGCAAGCAGGTAGCGACTTGATGTTTAAACTAGTATTTTTTTTTTTTCTGAATGAGAAGGAAAAAAACTTCATTTTAACGGGTCATTTTAACTAACGGTGCTTATGCAGTCCCCCCGCTGTTCTGCAGGGACCCGCCACCGGGCGGGACAGACACGGCGCATCAACCCGCCCAGGGCAGCCTTCGCCCCGGGGAGCAGCCCGGCATTTCGGAGCCGGCTCGGCTTTTGTCTCGCCTCGCAGGGCTGCGCGGTCCGGGGGATGCCGGGCGGCCCGGGGGATGCCGGGCGGCCCCGGGGATGCTGCGCGGCCCCGCGGCCTCGGCGAAGGGGGTCCCACCGCAGCCCCCCGCGCACCGGGGAAACTTTCTCCCCAGCGGCTGCCGCAGGGGCGCGGCGGAGGCGCGGACGGCCGCCCCCGCGGAG